>CAMPDV010003810.1:0-39091 GCA_946699065.1 Loxodes magnus
GGTCTTACAGGTACCTGTCTTGACGTCCTATAGTCTCACCGTCTTATCATAACTTCCCGATACGATGAACTCTGAATTACTGGATATAGCCACAGCATATACATAATGTGTGTGACCACTCATGGTTTTACAGGTACCTGTCTTGACGTCCCATAGTCTCACCGTCTTATCATAACTTCCCGATACGATGAACTCTGAATCACTGGATATAGCCACAAAAAGTAAATAACTTGTGTGACCACTCATGGTCTTACAGGTACCTGTCTTGACGTCCCATAGTCTCACCGTCTAATCTACACTTCCCGATACGATGAACTCTGAATTACTGGATATAGCCAGAGCATATACAACATTAGTGTGACCACTCATGGTTTTACAGGTACCTGTCTTGACGTCCCATAGTCTCACCGTCTTATCATAACTTCCCGATACGATGAACTCTGAATCACTGGATATAGCCACAAAAAGTAAATAACTTGTGTGACCACTCATGGTCTTACAGGTACCTGTCTTGACGTCCCATAGTCTCACCGTCTAATCATAACTTCCCGATACGATGAACTCTGAATCACTGGATATAGCCACAAAAAGTAAATAACTTGTGTGACCACTCATGGTCTTACAGGTACCTGTCTTGACGTCCCATAGTCTCACCGTCTAATCATAACTTCCCGATACGATGAACTCTGAATCACTGGATATAGCCACTGCATATACCTAACTAGTGTGACCACTCATGGTCTTACAGGTACCTGTCTTGACGTCCCATAGTCTCACCGTCTAATCATAACTTCCCGATACGATGAACTCTGAATTACTGGATATAGCCACAGCATATACCTAATTAGTGTGACCACTCATGGTCTTACAGGTACCTGTCTTGACGTCCCATAGTCTCACCGTCTAATCATAACTTCCCGATACGATGAACTCTGAATTACTGGATATAGCCACTGCATATACATAACTAGTGTGACCACTCATGGTCTTACAGGTACCTGTCTTGACGTCCCATAGTCTCACCGTCTAATCATAACTTCCCGATACGATGAACTCTGAATCACTGGATATAGCCACAAAAAGTAAATAACTTGTGTGACCACTCATGGTCTTACAGGTACCTGTCTTGACGTCCCATAGTCTCACCGTCTAATCTACACTTCCCGATACGATGAACTCTGAATTACTGGATATAGCCACTGCATATACATAACTAGTGTGACCACTCATGGTCTTACAGGTACCTGTCTTGACGTCCCATAGTCTCACCGTCTAATCATAACTTCCCGATACGATGAACTCTGAATTACTGGATATAGCCACAGCATATACCTAATTAGTGTGACCACTCATGGTCTTACAGGTACCTGTCTTGACGTCCCATAGTCTCACCGTCTAATCATAACTTCCCGATACGATGAACTCTGAATTACTGGATATAGCCACAGCATATACATAACTAGTGTGACCACTCATGGTCTTACAGGTACCTGTCTTGACGTCCCATAGTCTCACCGTCTAATCATAACTTCCCGATACGATGAACTCTGAATCACTGGATATAGCCACTGCATATACCTAACTAGTGTGACCACTCATGGTCTTACAGGTACCTGTCTTGACGTCCCATAGTCTCACCGTCTAATCTACACTTCCCGATACGATGAACTCTGAATTACTGGATATAGCCAGAGCATATACAACATTAGTGTGACCACTCATGGTTTTACAGGTACCTGTCTTGACGTCCCATAGTCTCACCGTCTTATCATAACTTCCCGATACGATGAACTCTGAATCACTGGATATAGCCACAAAAAGTAAATAACTTGTGTGACCACTCATGGTCTTACAGGTACCTGTCTTGACGTCCCATAGTCTCACCGTCTAATCATAACTTCCCGATACGATGAACTCTGAATCACTGGATATAGCCACAAAAAGTAAATAACTTGTGTGACCACTCATGGTCTTACAGGTACCTGTCTTGACGTCCCATAGTCTCACCGTCTAATCATAACTTCCCGATACGATGAACTCTGAATCACTGGATATAGCCACTGCATATACCTAACTAGTGTGACCACTCATGGTCTTACAGGTACCTGTCTTGACGTCCCATAGTCTCACCGTCTAATCATAACTTCCCGATACGATGAACTCTGAATTACTGGATATAGCCACAGCATATACCTAATTAGTGTGACCACTCATGGTCTTACAGGTACCTTTCTTGACGTCCCATAGTCTCACCGTCTAATCATAACTTCCCGATACGATGAACTCTGAATTACTGGATATAGCCACTGCATATACATAACTAGTGTGACCACTCATGGTCTTACAGGTACCTGTCTTGACGTCCCATAGTCTCACCGTCTTATCATAACTTCCCGATACGATGAACTCTGAATTACTGGATATAGCCAGAGCATATACAACATTAGTGTGACCACTCATGGTCTTACAGGTACCTGTCTTGACGTACCATAGTCTCACCGTCTAATCATAACTTCACGATACGATGAACTCTGAATTACTGGATATAGCCACAGCATATACAACATTAGTGTGACCACTCATGGTCTTACAGGTACCTGTCTTGACGTCCCATAGTCTCACCGTCTTATCATAACTTCCCGATACGATGAACTCTGAATCACTGGATATAGCCACAAAAAGTAAATAACTTGTGTGACCACTCATGGTCTTACAGGTACCTGTCTTGACGTCCCATAGTCTCACCGTCTAATCATAACTTCCCGATACGATGAACTCTGAATCACTGGATATAGCCACAAAAAGTAAATAACTTGTGTGACCACTCATGGTCTTACAGGTACCTGTCTTGACGTCCCATAGTCTCACCGTCTAATCTACACTTCCCGATACGATGAACTCTGAATTACTGGATATAGCCACTGCATATACATAACTAGTGTGACCACTCATGGTCTTACAGGTACCTGTCTTGACGTCCCATAGTCTCACCGTCTAATCATAACTTCCCGATACGATGAACTCTGAATTACTGGATATAGCCACAGCATATACCTAATTAGTGTGACCACTCATGGTCTTACAGGTACCTGTCTTGACGTCCCATAGTCTCACCGTCTAATCATAACTTCCCGATACGATGAACTCTGAATTACTGGATATAGCCACAGCATATACATAACTAGTGTGACCACTCATGGTCTTACAGGTACCTGTCTTGACGTCCCATAGTCTCACCGTCTAATCATAACTTCCCGATACGATGAACTCTGAATCACTGGATATAGCCACAGCATATACAACATTAGTGTGACCACTCATGGTCTTACAGGTACCTGTCTTGACGTCCCATAGTCTCACCGTCTAATCATAACTTCCCGATACGATGAACTCTGAATTACTGGATATAGCAACTGCATATACATAACTAGTGTGACCACTCATGGTCTTACAGGTACCTGTCTTGACGTCCCATAGTCTCACCGTCTAATCATAACTTCCCGATACGATGAACTCTGAATTACTGGATATAGCCACAGCATATACATAACTAGTGTGACCACTCATGGTCTTACAGGTACCTGTCTTGACGTACCATAGTCTCACCGTCTAATCATAACTTCACGATACGATGAACTCTGAATTACTGGATATAGCCACAGCATATACATAACTAGTGTGACCACTCATGGTCTTACAGGTACCTGTCTTGACGTCCCATAGTCTCACCGTCTAATCATAACTTCCCGATACGATGAACTCTGAATCACTGGATATAGCCACAGCATATACAACATTAGTGTGACCACTCATGGTCTTACAGGTACCTGTCTTGACGTCCCATAGTCTCACCGTCTAATCATAACTTCCCGATACGATGAACTCTGAATTACTGGATATAGCCACAGCATATACATAACTAGTGTGACCACTCATGGTCTTACAGGTACCTGTCTTGACGTCCCATAGTCTCACCGTCTAATCATAACTTCCCGATACGATGAACTCTGAATCACTGGATATAGCCACAAAAAGTAAATAACTTGTGTGACCACTCATGGTCTTACAGGTACCTGTCTTGACGTCCCATAGTCTCACCGTCTAATCATAACTTCCCGATACGATGAACTCTGAATCACTGGATATAGCCACTGCATATACCTAACTAGTGTGACCACTCATGGTCTTACAGGTACCTGTCTTGACGTCCCATAGTCTCACCGTCTAATCATAACTTCCCGATACGATGAACTCTGAATTACTGGATATAGCCACAGCATATACATAACTAGTGTGACCACTCATGGTCTTACAGGTACCTGTCTTGACGTCCCATAGTCTCACCGTCTAATCATAACTTCCCGATACGATGAACTCTGAATTACTGGATATAGCCACAGCATATACATAACTAGTGTGACCACTCATGGTCTTACAGGTACCTGTCTTGACGTCCCATAGTCTCACCGTCTAATCATAACTTCCCGATACGATGAACTCTGAATTACTGGATATAGCAACTGCATATACATAACTAGTGTGACCACTCATGGTCTTACAGGTACCTGTCTTGACGTACCATAGTCTCACCGTCTAATCATAACTTCACGATACGATGAACTCTGAATTACTGGATATAGCCACAGCATATACAACATTAGTGTGACCACTCATGGTCTTACAGGTACCTGTCTTGACGTCCCATAGTCTCACCGTCTTATCATAACTTCCCGATACGATGAACTCTGAATCACTGGATATAGCCACAAAAAGTAAATAACTTGTGTGACCACTCATGGTCTTACAGGTACCTGTCTTGACGTCCCATAGTCTCACCGTCTAATCATAACTTCCCGATACGATGAACTCTGAATCACTGGATATAGCCACAAAAAGTAAATAACTTGTGTGACCACTCATGGTCTTACAGGTACCTGTCTTGACGTCCCATAGTCTCACCGTCTAATCTACACTTCCCGATACGATGAACTCTGAATTACTGGATATAGCCACTGCATATACATAACTAGTGTGACCACTCATGGTCTTACAGGTACCTGTCTTGACGTCCCATAGTCTCACCGTCTAATCATAACTTCCCGATACGATGAACTCTGAATTACTGGATATAGCCACAGCATATACCTAATTAGTGTGACCACTCATGGTCTTACAGGTACCTGTCTTGACGTCCCATAGTCTCACCGTCTAATCATAACTTCCCGATACGATGAACTCTGAATTACTGGATATAGCCACAGCATATACATAACTAGTGTGACCACTCATGGTCTTACAGGTACCTGTCTTGACGTCCCATAGTCTCACCGTCTAATCATAACTTCCCGATACGATGAACTCTGAATCACTGGATATAGCCACAGCATATACAACATTAGTGTGACCACTCATGGTCTTACAGGTACCTGTCTTGACGTCCCATAGTCTCACCGTCTAATCATAACTTCCCGATACGATGAACTCTGAATCACTGGATATAGCCACAAAAAGTAAATAACTTGTGTGACCACTCATGGTCTTACAGGTACCTGTCTTGACGTCCCATAGTCTCACCGTCTAATCATAACTTCCCGATACGATGAACTCTGAATTACTGGATATAGCCACAGCATATACCTAATTAGTGTGACCACTCATGGTCTTACAGGTACCTGTCTTGACGTCCCATAGTCTCACCGTCTAATCATAACTTCCCGATACGATGAACTCTGAATTACTGGATATAGCCACAGCATATACCTAATTAGTGTGACCACTCATGGTCTTACAGGTACCTGTCTTGACGTCCCATAGTCTCACCGTCTAATCATAACTTCCCGATACGATGAACTCTGAATTACTGGATATAGCCACTGCATATACATAACTAGTGTGACCACTCATGGTCTTACAGGTACCTGTCTTGACGTCCCATAGTCTCACCGTCTAATCATAACTTCCCGATACGATGAACTCTGAATCACTGGATATAGCCACAAAAAGTAAATAACTTGTGTGACCACTCATGGTCTTACAGGTACCTGTCTTGACGTCCCATAGTCTCACCGTCTAATCTACACTTCCCGATACGATGAACTCTGAATTACTGGATATAGCCACTGCATATACATAACTAGTGTGACCACTCATGGTCTTACAGGTACCTGTCTTGACGTCCCATAGTCTCACCGTCTAATCATAACTTCCCGATACGATGAACTCTGAATTACTGGATATAGCCACAGCATATACCTAATTAGTGTGACCACTCATGGTCTTACAGGTACCTGTCTTGACGTCCCATAGTCTCACCGTCTAATCATAACTTCCCGATACGATGAACTCTGAATTACTGGATATAGCCACAGCATATACATAACTAGTGTGACCACTCATGGTCTTACAGGTACCTGTCTTGACGTCCCATAGTCTCACCGTCTAATCATAACTTCCCGATACGATGAACTCTGAATCACTGGATATAGCCACTGCATATACCTAACTAGTGTGACCACTCATGGTCTTACAGGTACCTGTCTTGACGTCCCATAGTCTCACCGTCTAATCTACACTTCCCGATACGATGAACTCTGAATTACTGGATATAGCCAGAGCATATACAACATTAGTGTGACCACTCATGGTTTTACAGGTACCTGTCTTGACGTCCCATAGTCTCACCGTCTTATCATAACTTCCCGATACGATGAACTCTGAATCACTGGATATAGCCACAAAAAGTAAATAACTTGTGTGACCACTCATGGTCTTACAGGTACCTGTCTTGACGTCCCATAGTCTCACCGTCTAATCATAACTTCCCGATACGATGAACTCTGAATCACTGGATATAGCCACAAAAAGTAAATAACTTGTGTGACCACTCATGGTCTTACAGGTACCTGTCTTGACGTCCCATAGTCTCACCGTCTAATCATAACTTCCCGATACGATGAACTCTGAATCACTGGATATAGCCACTGCATATACCTAACTAGTGTGACCACTCATGGTCTTACAGGTACCTGTCTTGACGTCCCATAGTCTCACCGTCTAATCATAACTTCCCGATACGATGAACTCTGAATTACTGGATATAGCCACAGCATATACCTAATTAGTGTGACCACTCATGGTCTTACAGGTACCTGTCTTGACGTCCCATAGTCTCACCGTCTAATCATAACTTCCCGATACGATGAACTCTGAATCACTGGATATAGCCACAAAAAGT
Organism: Loxodes magnus; assembly: GCA_946699065.1. Lineage (NCBI taxonomy): Eukaryota > Ciliophora > Karyorelictea > Loxodida > Loxodidae > Loxodes > Loxodes magnus. Next base: position 7,235 of record CAMPDV010003810.1, read on the forward strand.
AAATAACTTGTGTGACCACTCATGGTCTTACAGGTACCTGTCTTGACGTACCATAGTCTCACCGTCTAATCATAACTTCACGATACGATGAACTCTGAATTACTGGATATAGCCACAGCATATACAACATTAGTGTGACCACTCATGGTCTTACAGGTACCTGTCTTGACGTCCCATAGTCTCACCGTCTTATCATAACTTCCCGATACGATGAACTCTGAATCACTGGATATAGCCACAAAAAGTAAATAACTTGTGTGACCACTCATGGTCTTACAGGTACCTGTCTTGACGTCCCATAGTCTCACCGTCTAATCATAACTTCCCGATACGATGAACTCTGAATCACTGGATATAGCCACAAAAAGTAAATAACTTGTGTGACCACTCATGGTCTTACAGGTACCTGTCTTGACGTCCCATAGTCTCACCGTCTAATCTACACTTCCCGATACGATGAACTCTGAATTACTGGATATAGCCACTGCATATACATAACTAGTGTGACCACTCATGGTCTTACAGGTACCTGTCTTGACGTCCCATAGTCTCACCGTCTAATCATAACTTCCCGATACGATGAACTCTGAATTACTGGATATAGCCACAGCATATACCTAATTAGTGTGACCACTCATGGTCTTACAGGTACCTGTCTTGACGTCCCATAGTCTCACCGTCTAATCATAACTTCCCGATACGATGAACTCTGAATTACTGGATATAGCCACAGCATATACATAACTAGTGTGACCACTCATGGTCTTACAGGTACCTGTCTTGACGTCCCATAGTCTCACCGTCTAATCATAACTTCCCGATACGATGAACTCTGAATCACTGGATATAGCCACAGCATATACAACATTAGTGTGACCACTCATGGTCTTACAGGTACCTGTCTTGACGTCCCATAGTCTCACCGTCTAATCATAACTTCCCGATACGATGAACTCTGAATTACTGGATATAGCAACTGCATATACATAACTAGTGTGACCACTCATGGTCTTACAGGTACCTGTCTTGACGTCCCATAGTCTCACCGTCTAATCATAACTTCCCGATACGATGAACTCTGAATTACTGGATATAGCCACAGCATATACATAACTAGTGTGACCACTCATGGTCTTACAGGTACCTGTCTTGACGTACCATAGTCTCACCGTCTAATCATAACTTCACGATACGATGAACTCTGAATTACTGGATATAGCCACAGCATATACAACATTAGTGTGACCACTCATGGTCTTACAGGTACCTGTCTTGACGTCCCATAGTCTCACCGTCTTATCATAACTTCCCGATACGATGAACTCTGAATCACTGGATATAGCCACAAAAAGTAAATAACTTGTGTGACCACTCATGGTCTTACAGGTACCTGTCTTGACGTCCCATAGTCTCACCGTCTAATCTACACTTCCCGATACGATGAACTCTGAATTACTGGATATAGCCACTGCATATACATAACTAGTGTGACCACTCATGGTCTTACAGGTACCTGTCTTGACGTCCCATAGTCTCACCGTCTAATCATAACTTCCCGATACGATGAACTCTGAATTACTGGATATAGCCACAGCATATACCTAATTAGTGTGACCACTCATGGTCTTACAGGTACCTGTCTTGACGTCCCATAGTCTCACCGTCTAATCATAACTTCCCGATACGATGAACTCTGAATTACTGGATATAGCCACAGCATATACATAACTAGTGTGACCACTCATGGTCTTACAGGTACCTGTCTTGACGTCCCATAGTCTCACCGTCTAATCATAACTTCCCGATACGATGAACTCTGAATCACTGGATATAGCCACAGCATATACAACATTAGTGTGACCACTCATGGTCTTACAGGTACCTGTCTTGACGTCCCATAGTCTCACCGTCTAATCATAACTTCCCGATACGATGAACTCTGAATCACTGGATATAGCCACAAAAAGTAAATAACTTGTGTGACCACTCATGGTCTTACAGGTACCTGTCTTGACGTCCCATAGTCTCACCGTCTAATCATAACTTCCCGATACGATGAACTCTGAATTACTGGATATAGCCACAGCATATACCTAATTAGTGTGACCACTCATGGTCTTACAGGTACCTGTCTTGACGTCCCATAGTCTCACCGTCTAATCATAACTTCCCGATACGATGAACTCTGAATTACTGGATATAGCCACAGCATATACATAACTAGTGTGACCACTCATGGTCTTACAGGTACCTGTCTTGACGTCCCATAGTCTCACCGTCTAATCATAACTTCCCGATACGATGAACTCTGAATCACTGGATATAGCCACAGCATATACAACATTAGTGTGACCACTCATGGTCTTACAGGTACCTGTCTTGACGTCCCATAGTCTCACCGTCTAATCATAACTTCCCGATACGATGAACTCTGAATCACTGGATATAGCCACAAAAAGTAAATAACTTGTGTGACCACTCATGGTCTTACAGGTACCTGTCTTGACGTCCCATAGTCTCACCGTCTAATCTACACTTCCCGATACGATGAACTCTGAATCACTGGATATAGCCACAAAAAGTAAATAACTTGTGTGACCACTCATGGTCTTACAGGTACCTGTCTTGACGTCCCATAGTCTCACCGTCTAATCTACACTTCCCGATACGATGAACTCTGAATTACTGGATATAGCCACTGCATATACATAACTAGTGTGACCACTCATGGTCTTACAGGTACCTGTCTTGACGTCCCATAGTCTCACCGTCTAATCATAACTTCCCGATACGATGAACTCTGAATTACTGGATATAGCCACAGCATATACCTAATTAGTGTGACCACTCATGGTCTTACAGGTACCTGTCTTGACGTCCCATAGTCTCACCGTCTAATCATAACTTCCCGATACGATGAACTCTGAATTACTGGATATAGCCACAGCATATACATAACTAGTGTGACCACTCATGGTCTTACAGGTACCTGTCTTGACGTCCCATAGTCTCACCGTCTAATCTACACTTCCCGATACGATGAACTCTGAATTACTGGATATAGCCACTGCATATACAACATTAGTGTGACCACTCATGGTCTTACAGGTACCTGTCTTGACGTCCCATAGTCTCACCGTCTAATCATAACTTCCCGATACGATGAACTCTGAATTACTGGATATAGCCACAGCATATACCTAATTAGTGTGACCACTCATGGTTTTACAGGTACCTGTCTTGACGTCCCATAGTCTCACCGTCTAATCATAACTTCCCGATACGATGAACTCTGAATTACTGGATATAGCCACAGCATATACATAACTAGTGTGACCACTCATGGTCTTACAGGTACCTGTCTTGACGTCCCATAGTCTCACCGTCTAATCATAACTTCCCGATACGATGAACTCTGAATTACTGGATATAGCCACAGCATATACATAATGTGTGTGACCACTCATGGTCTTACAGGTACCTGTCTTGACGTCCCATAGTCTCACCGTCTAATCATAACTTCCCGATACGATGAACTCTGAATTACTGGATATAGCCACAGCATATACCTAATTAGTGTGACCACTCATGGTTTTACAGGTACCTGTCTTGACGTCCCATAGTCTCACCGTCTAATCATAACTTCCCGATACGATGAACTCTGAATTACTGGATATAGCCACAGCATATACATAACTAGTGTGACCACTCATGGTCTTACAGGTACCTGTCTTGACGTCCCATAGTCTCACCGTCTAATCATAACTTCCCGATACGATGAACTCTGAATTACTGGATATAGCCACAGCATATACATAATGTGTGTGACCACTCATGGTCTTACAGGTACCTGTCTTGACGTCCCATAGTCTCACCGTCTAATCATAACTTCCCGATACGATGAACTCTGAATTACTGGATATAGCCACAGCATATACCTAATTAGTGTGACCACTCATGGTCTTACAGGTACCTGTCTTGACGTCCCATAGTCTCACCGTCTAATCATAACTTCCCGATACGATGAACTCTGAATTACTGGATATAGCCACAGCATATACCTAATTAGTGTGACCACTCATGGTCTTACAGGTACCTGTCTTGACGTCCCATAGTCTCACCGTCTAATCATAACTTCCCGATACGATGAACTCTGAATTACTGGATATAGCCACAGCATATACATAACTAGTGTGACCACTCATGGTCTTACAGGTACCTGTCTTGACGTCCCATAGTCTCACCGTCTAATCTACACTTCCCGATACGATGAACTCTGAATTACTGGATATAGCCACTGCATATACAACATTAGTGTGACCACTCATGGTCTTACAGGTACCTGTCTTGACGTCCCATAGTCTCACCGTCTAATCTACACTTCCCGATACGATGAACTCTGAATTACTGGATATAGCCACAGCATATACCTAATTAGTGTGACCACTCATGGTTTTACAGGTACCTGTCTTGACGTACCATAGTCTCACCGTCTAATCATAACTTCCCGATACGATGAACTCTGAATTACTGGATATAGCCACAGCATATACATAATGTGTGTGACCACTCATGGTTTTACAGGTACCTGTCTTGACGTCCCATAGTCTCACCGTCTAATCTACACTTCCCGATACGATGAACTCTGAATTACTGGATATAGCCACAGCATATACCTAATTAGTGTGACCACTCATGGTCTTACAGGTACCTGTCTTGACGTCCCATAGTCTCACCGTCTAATCATAACTTCCCGATACGATGAACTCTGAATTACTGGATATAGCCACAGCATATACCTAATTAGTGTGACCACTCATGGTCTTACAGGTACCTGTCTTGACGTCCCATAGTCTCACCGTCTAATCATAACTTCCCGATTACGATGAACTCTGACTCATTACTGGATATCAGCCACAGATATAGCCACAGCATATACAACATTAGTGTGACCACTCATGGTCTTACAGGTACCTGTCTTGACGTCCCATAGTCTAATCATAACTTCGATACGATGAACTCGTCTAATCTACACTTCATGGTCTTACGATACGTCCCATATGAACTCTGAACTCTTCACTGGATATAGCCACAGCATATACAACATTAGTGTGACCACTCATGGTCTTACAGGTACCTGTCTTGACGTCCCATAGTCTCACCGTCTAATCATAACTTCCCGATACGATGAACTCTGAATTACTGGATATAGCCACAGCATATACATAACTAGTGTGACCACTCATGGTCTTACAGGTACCTGTCTTGACGTCCCATAGTCTCACCGTCTAATCTACACTTCCCGATACGATGAACTCTGAATTACTGGATATAGCCACTGCATATACAACATTAGTGTGACCACTCATGGTCTTACAGGTACCTGTCTTGACGTCCCATAGTCTCACCGTCTAATCATAACTTCCCGATACGATGAACTCTGAATTACTGGATATAGCCACAGCATATACATAACTAGTGTGACCACTCATGGTCTTACAGGTACCTGTCTTGACGTCCCATAGTCTCACCGTCTAATCTACACTTCCCGATACGATGAACTCTGAATTACTGGATATAGCCACTGCATATACAACATTAGTGTGACCACTCATGGTCTTACAGGTACCTGTCTTGACGTCCCATAGTCTCACCGTCTAATCATAACTTCCCGATACGATGAACTCTGAATTACTGGATATAGCCACAGCATATACCTAATTAGTGTGACCACTCATGGTTTTACAGGTACCTGTCTTGACGTCCCATAGTCTCACCGTCTAATCATAACTTCCCGATACGATGAACTCTGAATTACTGGATATAGCCACAGCATATACATAACTAGTGTGACCACTCATGGTCTTACAGGTACCTGTCTTGACGTCCCATAGTCTCACCGTCTAATCATAACTTCCCGATACGATGAACTCTGAATTACTGGATATAGCCACAGCATATACATAATGTGTGTGACCACTCATGGTCTTACAGGTACCTGTCTTGACGTCCCATAGTCTCACCGTCTAATCATAACTTCCCGATACGATGAACTCTGAATTACTGGATATAGCCACAGCATATACCTAATTAGTGTGACCACTCATGGTTTTACAGGTACCTGTCTTGACGTCCCATAGTCTCACCGTCTAATCTAAACTTCCCGATACGATGAACTCTGAATTACTGGATATAGCCACAGCATATACATAATGTGTGTGACCACTCATGGTCTTACAGGTACCTGTCTTGACGTCCCATAGTCTCACCGTCTAATCATAACTTCCCGATACGATGAACTCTGAATTACTGGATATAGCCACAGATCATACAACATTAGTGTGACCACTCATGGTCTTACAGGTACCTGTCTTGACGTCCCATAGTCTCACCGTCTTATCATAACTTCCCGATACGATGAACTCTGAATTATTGGATATAGCCACAGCATATACAACATTAGTGTGACCACTCATGGTCTTACAGGTACCTGTCTTGACGTCCCATAGTCTCACCGTCTAATCATAACTTCCCGATACGATGAACTCTGAATCACTGGATATAGCCACTGCATATACCTAACTAGTGTGACCACTCATGGTCTTACAGGTACCTGTCTTGACGTCCCATAGTCTCACCGTCTAATCATAACTTCCCGATACGATGAACTCTGAATTACTGGATATAGCCACAGCATATACATAACTAGTGTGACCACTCATGGTCTTACAGGTACCTGTCTTGACGTACCATAGTCTCACCGTCTAATCATAACTTCCCGATACGATGAACTCTGAATTACTGGATATAGCCACAGCATATACCTAATTAGTGTGACCACTCATGGTCTTACAGGTACCTGTCTTGACGTCCCATAGTCTCACCGTCTAATCATAACTTCCCGATACGATGAACTCTGAATTACTGGATATAGCCACAGCATATACCTAATTAGTGTGACCACTCATGGTCTTACAGGTACCTGTCTTGACGTCCCATAGTCTCACCGTCTAATCATAACTTCCCGATACGATGAACTCTGAATCACTGGATATAGCCACTGCATATACCTAACTAGTGTGACCACTCATGGTCTTACAGGTACCTGTCTTGACGTCCCATAGTCTCACCGTCTAATCTACACTTCCCGATACGATGAACTCTGAATCACTGGATATAGCCACAGCAAATACAGAATCTGTGTGACCACTCATGGTCTTACAGGTACCTGTCTTGACGTCCCATAGTCTCACCGTCTAATCTACACTTCCCGATACGATGAACTCTGAATCACTGGATATAGCCACAGCATATACCTAATTAGTGTGACCACTCATGGTTTTACAGGTACCTGTCTTGACGTCCCATAGTCTCACCGTCTAATCATAACTTCCCGATACGATGAACTCTGAATTACTGGATATAGCCACAGCATATACATAATGTGTGTGACCACTCATGGTCTTACAGGTACCTGTCTTGACGTCCCATAGTCTCACCGTCTAATCATAACTTCCCGATACGATGAACTCTGAATTACTGGATATAGCCACAGCATATACCTAATTAGTGTGACCACTCATGGTTTTACAGGTACCTGTCTTGACGTCCCATAGTCTCACCGTCTAATCATAACTTCCCGATACGATGAACTCTGAATTACTGGATATAGCCACAGCATATACATAATGTGTGTGACCACTCATGGTCTTACAGGTACCTGTCTTGACGTCCCATAGTCTCACCGTCTAATCATAACTTCCCGATACGATGAACTCTGAATTACTGGATATAGCCACAGCATATACCTAATTAGTGTGACCACTCATGGTCTTACAGGTACCTGTCTTGACGTACCATAGTCTCACCGTCTAATCATAACTTCCCGATACGATGAACTCTGAATTACTGGATATAGCCACAGCATATACATAATGTGTGTGACCACTCATGGTCTTACAGGTACCTGTCTTGACGTCCCATAGTCTCACCGTCTAATCTACACTTCCCGATACGATGAACTCTGAATTACTGGATATAGCCACAGATCATACAACATTAGTGTGACCACTCATGGTCTTACAGGTACCTGTCTTGACGTCCCATAGTCTCACCGTCTAATCATAACTTCCCGATACGATGAACTCTGAATTACTGGATATAGCCACAGCATATACCTAATTAGTGTGACCACTCATGGTCTTACAGGTACCTGTCTTGACGTCCCATAGTCTCACCGTCTAATCATAACTTCCCGATACGATGAACTCTGAATTACTGGATATAGCCACAGATCATACAACATTAGTGTGACCACTCATGGTCTTACAGGTACCTGTCTTGACGTCCCATAGTCTCACCGTCTTATCATAACTTCCCGATACGATGAACTCTGAATTATTGGATATAGCCACAGCATATACAACATTAGTGTGACCACTCATGGTCTTACAGGTACCTGTCTTGACGTCCCATAGTCTCACCGTCTAATCATAACTTCCCGATACGATGAACTCTGAATTACTGGATATAGCCACAGCATATACATAACTAGTGTGACCACTCATGGTCTTACAGGTACCTGTCTTGACGTCCCATAGTCTCACCGTCTAATCATAACTTCCCGATACGATGAACTCTGAATTACTGGATATAGCCACAGCATATACCTAATTAGTGTGACCACTCATGGTCTTACAGGTACCTGTCTTGACGTCCCATAGTCTCACCGTCTAATCATAACTTCCCGATACGATGAACTCTGAATTACTGGATATAGCCACAGCATATACATAACTAGTGTGACCACTCATGGTCTTACAGGTACCTGTCTTGACGTCCCATAGTCTCACCGTCTAATCTACACTTCCCGATACGATGAACTCTGAATTACTGGATATAGCCACTGCATATACAACATTAGTGTGACCACTCATGGTCTTACAGGTACCTGTCTTGACGTCCCATAGTCTCACCGTCTAATCTACACTTCCCGATACGATGAACTCTGAATTACTGGATATAGCCACAGCATATACCTAATTAGTGTGACCACTCATGGTTTTACAGGTACCTGTCTTGACGTCCCATAGTCTCACCGTCTAATCTAAACTTCCCGATACGATGAACTCTGAATTACTGGATATAGCCACAGCATATACATAACTAGTGTGACCACTCATGGTCTTACAGGTACCTGTCTTGACGTCCCATAGTCTCACCGTCTAATCATAACTTCCCGATACGATGAACTCTGAATTACTGGATATAGCCACAGCATATACATAATGTGTGTGACCACTCATGGTCTTACAGGTACCTGTCTTGACGTCCCATAGTCTCACCGTCTAATCATAACTTCCCGATACGATGAACTCTGAATTACTGGATATAGCCACAGCATATACCTAATTAGTGTGACCACTCATGGTTTTACAGGTACCTGTCTTGACGTCCCATAGTCTCACCGTCTAATCTAAACTTCCCGATACGATGAACTCTGAATTACTGGATATAGCCACAGCATATACCTAATTAGTGTGACCACTCATGGTCTTACAGGTACCTGTCTTGACGTCCCATAGTCTCACCGTCTTATCATAACTTCCCGATACGATGAACTCTGAATTATTGGATATAGCCACAGCATATACAACATTAGTGTGACCACTCATGGTCTTACAGGTACCTGTCTTGACGTCCCATAGTCTCACCGTCTAATCATAACTTCCCGATACGATGAACTCTGAATCACTGGATATAGCCACTGCATATACCTAACTAGTGTGACCACTCATGGTCTTACAGGTACCTGTCTTGACGTCCCATAGTCTCACCGTCTAATCATAACTTCCCGATACGATGAACTCTGAATTACTGGATATAGCCACAGCATATACATAACTAGTGTGACCACTCATGGTCTTACAGGTACCTGTCTTGACGTACCATAGTCTCACCGTCTAATCATAACTTCCCGATACGATGAACTCTGAATTACTGGATATAGCCACAGCATATACCTAATTAGTGTGACCACTCATGGTCTTACAGGTACCTGTCTTGACGTCCCATAGTCTCACCGTCTAATCATAACTTCCCGATACGATGAACTCTGAATTACTGGATATAGCCACAGCATATACCTAATTAGTGTGACCACTCATGGTCTTACAGGTACCTGTCTTGACGTCCCATAGTCTCACCGTCTAATCATAACTTCCCGATACGATGAACTCTGAATTACTGGATATAGCCACAGCATATACATAACTAGTGTGACCACTCATGGTCTTACAGGTACCTGTCTTGACGTCCCATAGTCTCACCGTCTAATCTACACTTCCCGATACGATGAACTCTGAATTACTGGATATAGCCACTGCATATACAACATTAGTGTGACCACTCATGGTCTTACAGGTACCTGTCTTGACGTCCCATAGTCTCACCGTCTAATCTACACTTCCCGATACGATGAACTCTGAATCACTGGATATAGCCACAGCATATACATATCTAGTGTGACCACTCATGGTCTTACAGGTACCTGTCTTGACGTCCCATAGTCTCACCGTCTAATCATAACTTCCCGATACGATGAACTCTGAATTACTGGATATAGCCACAGCATATACATAACTAGTGTGACCACTCATGGTCTTACAGGTACCTGTCTTGACGTACCATAGTCTCACCGTCTAATCTACACTTCCCGATACGATGAACTCTGAATCACTGGATATAGCCACAGCATATACATAATGTGTGTGACCACTCATGGTCTTACAGGTACCTGTCTTGACGTCCCATAGTCTCACCGTCTAATCATAACTTCCCGATACGATGAACTCTGAATTACTGGATATAGCCACAGCATATACATAACTAGTGTGACCACTCATGGTCTTACAGGTACCTGTCTTGACGTCCCATAGTCTCACCGTCTAATCTACACTTCCCGATACGATGAACTCTGAATTACTGGATATAGCCACAGCATATACATAACTAGTGTGACCACTCATGGTCTTACAGGTACCTGTCTTGACGTCCCATAGTCTCACCGTCTAATCATAACTTCCCGATACGATGAACTCTGAATCACTGGATATAGCCACTGCATATACATAATGTGTGTGACCACTCATGGTCTTACAGGTACCTGTCTTGACGTCCCATAGTCTCACCGTCTAATCATAACTTCCCGATACGATGAACTCTGAATCACTGGATATAGCCACAGCATATACATATCTAGTGTGACCACTCATGGTCTTACAGGTACCTGTCTTGACGTACCATAGTCTCACCGTCTAATCATAACTTCCCGATACGATGAACTCTGAATTACTGGATATAGCCACAGCATATACATAATGTGTGTGACCACTCATGGTCTTACAGGTACCTGTCTTGACGTCCCATAGTCTCACCGTCTAATCTACACTTCCCGATACGATGAACTCTGAATTACTGGATATAGCCACAGCATATACATAACTAGTGTGACCACTCATGGTCTTACAGGTACCTGTCTTGACGTCCCATAGTCTCACCGTCTAATCATAACTTCCCGATACGATGAACTCTGAATTACTGGATATAGCCACAGCATATACATAATGTGTGTGACCACTCATGGTCTTACAGGTACCTGTCTTGACGTCCCATAGTCTCACCGTCTAATCATAACTTCCCGATACGATGAACTCTGAATTACTGGATATAGCCACAGCATATACATAACTAGTGTGACCACTCATGGTCTTACAGGTACCTGTCTTGACGTCCCATAGTCTCACCGTCTAATCTACACTTCCCGATACGATGAACTCTGAATTACTGGATATAGCCACTGCATATACAACATTAGTGTGACCACTCATGGTCTTACAGGTACCTGTCTTGACGTCCCATAGTCTCACCGTCTAATCATAACTTCCCGATACGATGAACTCTGAATTACTGGATATAGCCACAGCATATACATAATGTGTGTGACCACTCATGGTCTTACAGGTACCTGTCTTGACGTCCCATAGTCTCACCGTCTAATCATAACTTCCCGATACGATGAACTCTGAATTACTGGATATAGCCACAGATCATACAACATTAGTGTGACCACTCATGGTCTTACAGGTACCTGTCTTGACGTCCCATAGTCTCACCGTCTAATCATAACTTCCCGATACGATGAACTCTGAATTACTGGATATAGCCACAGATCATACAACATTAGTGTGACCACTCATGGTCTTACAGGTACCTGTCTTGACGTACCATAGTCTCACCGTCTAATCATAACTTCCCGATACGATGAACTCTGAATTACTGGATATAGCCACAGCATATACATAATGTGTGTGACCACTCATGGTCTTACAGGTACCTGTCTTGACGTCCCATAGTCTCACCGTCTTATCATAACTTCCCGATACGATGAACTCTGAATTACTGGATATAGCCACAGCATATACATAACTAGTGTGACCACTCATGGTCTTACAGGTACCTGTCTTGACGTCCCATAGTCTCACCGTCTTATCATAACTTCCCGATACGATGAACTCTGAATTACTGGATATAGCCACAGCATATACAACATTAGTGTGACCACTCATGGTTTTACAGGTACCTGTCTTGACGTCCCATAGTCTCACCGTCTTATCATAACTTCCCGATACGATGAACTCTGAATCACTGGATATAGCCACAGCATATACCTAATTAGTGTGACCACTCATGGTTTTACAGGTACCTGTCTTGACGTCCCATAGTCTCACCGTCTAATCTAAACTTCCCGATACGATGAACTCTGAATTACTGGATATAGCCACAGCATATACATAACTAGTGTGACCACTCATGGTCTTACAGGTACCTGTCTTGACGTACCATAGTCTCACCGTCTAATCATAACTTCCCGATACGATGAACTCTGAATTACTGGATATAGCCACAGCATATACATAACTAGTGTGACCACTCATGGTCTTACAGGTACCTGTCTTGACGTCCCATAGTCTCACCGTCTAATCATAACTTCCCGATACGATGAACTCTGAATTACTGGATATAGCCACAGCATATACCTAATTAGTGTGACCACTCATGGTTTTACAGGTACCTGTCTTGACGTCCCATAGTCTCACCGTCTAATCTAAACTTCCCGATACGATGAACTCTGAATTACTGGATATAGCCACAGCATATACCTAATTAGTGTGACCACTCATGGTCTTACAGGTACCTGTCTTGACGTCCCATAGTCTCACCGTCTTATCATAACTTCCCGATACGATGAACTCTGAATTATTGGATATAGCCACAGCATATACAACATTAGTGTGACCACTCATGGTCTTACAGGTACCTGTCTTGACGTCCCATAGTCTCACCGTCTAATCATAACTTCCCGATACGATGAACTCTGAATCACTGGATATAGCCACTGCATATACCTAACTAGTGTGACCACTCATGGTCTTACAGGTACCTGTCTTGACGTCCCATAGTCTCACCGTCTAATCATAACTTCCCGATACGATGAACTCTGAATTACTGGATATAGCCACAGCATATACATAACTAGTGTGACCACTCATGGTCTTACAGGTACCTGTCTTGACGTACCATAGTCTCACCGTCTAATCATAACTTCCCGATACGATGAACTCTGAATTACTGGATATAGCCACAGCATATACCTAATTAGTGTGACCACTCATGGTCTTACAGGTACCTGTCTTGACGTCCCATAGTCTCACCGTCTAATCTACACTTCCCGATACGATGAACTCTGAATTACTGGATATAGCCACAGCATATACATAACTAGTGTGACCACTCATGGTCTTACAGGTACCTGTCTTGACGTCCCATAGTCTCACCGTCTAATCATAACTTCCCGATACGATGAACTCTGAATTACTGGATATAGCCACAGCATATACCTAATTAGTGTGACCACTCATGGTTTTACAGGTACCTGTCTTGACGTCCCATAGTCTCACCGTCTAATCTAAACTTCCCGATACGATGAACTCTGAATTACTGGATATAGCCACAGCATATACCTAATTAGTGTGACCACTCATGGTCTTACAGGTACCTGTCTTGACGTACCATAGTCTCACCGTCTAATCATAACTTCCCGATACGATGAACTCTGAATTACTGGATATAGCCACAGCATATACCTAATTAGTGTGACCACTCATGGTCTTACAGGTACCTGTCTTGACGTCCCATAGTCTCACCGTCTAATCATAACTTCCCGATACGATGAACTCTGAATTACTGGATATAGCCACAGCATATACATAACTAGTGTGACCACTCATGGTCTTACAGGTACCTGTCTTGACGTACCATAGTCTCACCGTCTAATCTAAACTTCCCGATACGATGAACTCTGAATCACTGGATATAGCCACAGCATATACATAATGTGTGTGACCACTCATGGTCTTACAGGTACCTGTCTTGACGTCCCATAGTCTCACCGTCTAATCTACACTTCCCGATACGATGAACTCTGAATTACTGGATATAGCCACAGCATATACAACATTAGTGTGACCACTCATGGTCTTACAGGTACCTGTCTTGACGTCCCATAGTCTCACCGTCTAATCTACACTTCCCGATACGATGAACTCTGAATTACTGGATATAGCCACAGCATATACATAACTAGTGTGACCACTCATGGTCTTACAGGTACCTGTCTTGACGTCCCATAGTCTCACCGTCTAATCATAACTTCCCGATACGATGAACTCTGAATCACTGGATATAGCCACTGCATATACATAATGTGTGTGACCACTCATGGTCTTACAGGTACCTGTCTTGACGTCCCATAGTCTCACCGTCTAATCATAACTTCCCGATACGATGAACTCTGAATCACTGGATATAGCCACAGCATATACATATCTAGTGTGACCACTCATGGTCTTACAGGTACCTGTCTTGACGTACCATAGTCTCACCGTCTAATCATAACTTCCCGATACGATGAACTCTGAATTACTGGATATAGCCACAGCATATACATAATGTGTGTGACCACTCATGGTCTTACAGGTACCTGTCTTGACGTCCCATAGTCTCACCGTCTAATCTACACTTCCCGATACGATGAACTCTGAATTACTGGATATAGCCACAGCATATACATAACTAGTGTGACCACTCATGGTCTTACAGGTACCTGTCTTGACGTCCCATAGTCTCACCGTCTAATCATAACTTCCCGATACGATGAACTCTGAATTACTGGATATAGCCACAGCATATACCTAATTAGTGTGACCACTCATGGTTTTACAGGTACCTGTCTTGACGTCCCATAGTCTCACCGTCTAATCTAAACTTCCCGATACGATGAACTCTGAATTACTGGATATAGCCACAGCATATACCTAATTAGTGTGACCACTCATGGTCTTACAGGTACCTGTCTTGACGTACCATAGTCTCACCGTCTAATCATAACTTCCCGATACGATGAACTCTGAATTACTGGATATAGCCACAGCATATACATAATGTGTGTGACCACTCATGGTCTTACAGGTACCTGTCTTGACGTCCCATAGTCTCACCGTCTAATCTACACTTCCCGATACGATGAACTCTGAATTACTGGATATAGCCACAGATCATACAACATTAGTGTGACCACTCATGGTCTTACAGGTACCTGTCTTGACGTCCCATAGTCTCACCGTCTTATCATAACTTCCCGATACGATGAACTCTGAATTATTGGATATAGCCACAGCATATACAACATTAGTGTGACCACTCATGGTCTTACAGGTACCTGTCTTGACGTCCCATAGTCTCACCGTCTAATCATAACTTCCCGATACGATGAACTCTGAATCACTGGATATAGCCACTGCATATACCTAACTAGTGTGACCACTCATGGTCTTACAGGTACCTGTCTTGACGTCCCATAGTCTCACCGTCTAATCATAACTTCCCGATACGATGAACTCTGAATTACTGGATATAGCCACAGCATATACATAACTAGTGTGACCACTCATGGTCTTACAGGTACCTGTCTTGACGTACCATAGTCTCACCGTCTAATCATAACTTCCCGATACGATGAACTCTGAATTACTGGATATAGCCACAGCATATACCTAATTAGTGTGACCACTCATGGTCTTACAGGTACCTGTCTTGACGTCCCATAGTCTCACCGTCTAATCATAACTTCCCGATACGATGAACTCTGAATTACTGGATATAGCCACAGCATATACCTAATTAGTGTGACCACTCATGGTCTTACAGGTACCTGTCTTGACGTCCCATAGTCTCACCGTCTAATCATAACTTCCCGATACGATGAACTCTGAATCACTGGATATAGCCACAGCATATACATAATGTGTGTGACCACTCATGGTCTTACAGGTACCTGTCTTGACGTCCCATAGTCTCACCGTCTAATCATAACTTCCCGATACGATGAACTCTGAATTACTGGATATAGCCACAGCATATACCTAATTAGTGTGACCACTCATGGTTTTACAGGTACCTGTCTTGACGTCCCATAGTCTCACCGTCTAATCATAACTTCCCGATACGATGAACTCTGAATTACTGGATATAGCCACAGCATATACCTAATTAGTGTGACCACTCATGGTCTTACAGGTACCTGTCTTGACGTCCCATAGTCTCACCGTCTAATCATAACTTCCCGATACGATGAACTCTGAATTACTGGATATAGCCACAGCATATACATAACTAGTGTGACCACTCATGGTCTTACAGGTACCTGTCTTGACGTCCCATAGTCTCACCGTCTAATCTACACTTCCCGATACGATGAACTCTGAATTACTGGATATAGCCACTGCATATACCTAATTAGTGTGACCACTCATGGTCTTACAGGTACCTGTCTTGACGTCCCATAGTCTCACCGTCTAATCTACACTTCCCGATACGATGAACTCTGAATTACTGGATATAGCCACAGCATATACATAATGTGTGTGACCACTCATGGTCTTACAGGTACCTGTCTTGACGTCCCATAGTCTCACCGTCTAATCTAAACTTCCCGATACGATGAACTCTGAATTACTGGATATAGCCACAGCATATACATAACTAGTGTGACCACTCATGGTCTTACAGGTACCTGTCTTGACGTCCCATAGTCTCACCGTCTAATCATAACTTCCCGATACGATGAACTCTGAATTACTGGATATAGCCACAGCATATACATAATGTGTGTGACCACTCATGGTCTTACAGGTACCTGTCTTGACGTCCCATAGTCTCACCGTCTAATCTACACTTCCCGATACGATGAACTCTGAATTACTGGATATAGCCACAGCATATACCTAATTAGTGTGACCACTCATGGTTTTACAGGTACCTGTCTTGACGTACCATAGTCTCACCGTCTAATCTACACTTCCCGATACGATGAACTCTGAATTACTGGATATAGCCACAGCATATACCTAATTAGTGTGACCACTCATGGTCTTACAGGTACCTGTCTTGACGTACCATAGTCTCACCGTCTAATCATAACTTCCCGATACGATGAACTCTGAATTACTGGATATAGCCACAGCATATACATAACTAGTGTGACCACTCATGGTCTTACAGGTACCTGTCTTGACGTCCCATAGTCTCACCGTCTAATCTACACTTCCCGATACGATGAACTCTGAATTACTGGATATAGCCACAGCATATACATAATGTGTGTGACCACTCATGGTCTTACAGGTACCTGTCTTGACGTCCCATAGTCTCACCGTCTAATCTACACTTCCCGATACGATGAACTCTGAATTACTGGATATAGCCACAGCATATACATAATGTGTGTGACCACTCATGGTCTTACAGGTACCTGTCTTGACGTCCCATAGTCTCACCGTCTAATCATAACTTCCCGATACGATGAACTCTGAATTACTGGATATAGCCACAGCATATACAACATTAGTGTGACCACTCATGGTCTTACAGGTACCTGTCTTGACGTCCCATAGTCTCACCGTCTAATCATAACTTCCCGATACGATGAACTCTGAATCACTGGATATAGCCACAAAAAGTAAATAACTTGTGTGACCACTCATGGTCTTACAGGTACCTGTCTTGACGTCCCATAGTCTCACCGTCTAATCATAACTTCCCGATACGATGAACTCTGAATCACTGGATATAGCCACAAAAAGTAAATAACTTGTGTGACCACTCATGGTCTTACAGGTACCTGTCTTGACGTCCCATAGTCTCACCGTCTTATCATAACTTCCCGATACGATGAACTCTGAATTACTGGATATAGCCACAGCATATACCTAATTAGTGTGACCACTCATGGTCTTACAGGTACCTGTCTTGACGTCCCATAGTCTCACCGTCTAATCATAACTTCCCGATACGATGAACTCTGAATTACTGGATATAGCCACAGCATATACCTAATTAGTGTGACCACTCATGGTCTTACAGGTACCTGTCTTGACGTCCCATAGTCTCACCGTCTAATCATAACTTCCCGATACGATGAACTCTGAATTACTGGATATAGCCACAGATCATACAACATTAGTGTGACCACTCATGGTCTTACAGGTACCTGTCTTGACGTCCCATAGTCTCACCGTCTAATCTAAACTTCCCGATACGATGAACTCTGAATCACTGGATATAGCCACAGCATATACATAATGTGTGTGACCACTCATGGTCTTACAGGTACCTGTCTTGACGTCCCATAGTCTCACCGTCTAATCTACACTTCCCGATACGATGAACTCTGAATTACTGGATATAGCCACAGCATATACATAACTAGTGTGACCACTCATGGTCTTACAGGTACCTGTCTTGACGTCCCATAGTCTCACCGTCTAATCATAACTTCCCGATACGATGAACTCTGAATCACTGGATATAGCCACTGCATATACATAATGTGTGTGACCACTCATGGTCTTACAGGTACCTGTCTTGACGTCCCATAGTCTCACCGTCTAATCATAACTTCCCGATACGATGAACTCTGAATTACTGGATATAGCCACAGCATATACCTAATTAGTGTGACCACTCATGGTTTTACAGGTACCTGTCTTGACGTCCCATAGTCTCACCGTCTAATCATAACTTCCCGATACGATGAACTCTGAATTACTGGATATAGCCACAGCATATACCTAATTAGTGTGACCACTCATGGTCTTACAGGTACCTGTCTTGACGTCCCATAGTCTCACCGTCTAATCATAACTTCCCGATACGATGAACTCTGAATCACTGGATATAGCCACAGCATATACATAATGTGTGTGACCACTCATGGTCTTACAGGTACCTGTCTTGACGTCCCATAGTCTCACCGTCTAATCATAACTTCCCGATACGATGAACTCTGAATTACTGGATATAGCCACAGCATATACAACATTAGTGTGACCACTCATGGTCTTACAGGTACCTGTCTTGACGTCCCATAGTCTCACCGTCTAATCATAACTTCCCGATACGATGAACTCTGAATCACTGGATATAGCCACAGCATATACATAACTAGTGTGACCACTCATGGTCTTACAGGTACCTGTCTTGACGTCCCATAGTCTCACCGTCTAATCATAACTTCCCGATACGATGAACTCTGAATCACTGGATATAGCCACAGCATATACATATCTAGTGTGACCACTCATGGTCTTACAGGTACCTGTCTTGACGTCCCATAGTCTCACCGTCTAATCTACACTTCCCGATACGATGAACTCTGAATCACTGGATATAGCCACAGCATATACATAACTAGTGTGACCACTCATGGTCTTACAGGTACCTGTCTTGACGTCCCATAGTCTCACCGTCTAATCATAACTTCCCGATACGATGAACTCTGAATTACTGGATATAGCCACAGCATATACATAATGTGTGTGACCACTCATGGTCTTACAGGTACCTGTCTTGACGTCCCATAGTCTCACCGTCTAATCTACACTTCCCGATACGATGAACTCTGAATTACTGGATATAGCCACAGCATATACATAACTTGTGTGACCACTCATGGTCTTACAGGTACCTGTCTTGACGTCCCATAGTCTCACCGTCTAATCATAACTTCCCGATACGATGAACTCTGAATTACTGGATATAGCCACAGCATATACATAATGTGTGTGACCACTCATGGTCTTACAGGTACCTGTCTTGACGTCCCATAGTCTCACCGTCTTATCATAACTTCCCGATACGATGAACTCTGAATTACTGGATATAGCCACAGCATATACATAATGTGTGTGACCACTCATGGTCTTACAGGTACCTGTCTTGACGTCCCATAGTCTCACCGTCTAATCATAACTTCCCGATACGATGAACTCTGAATCACTGGATACAGCCACAAAAAGTAAATAACTTGTGTGACCACTCATGGTCTTACAGGTACCTGTCTTGACGTCCCATAGTCTCACCGTCTAATCTACACTTCCCGATACGATGAACTCTGAATCACTGGATATAGCCACAGATCATACAGAATCTGTGTGACCACTCATGGTCTTACAGGTACCTGTCTTGACGTCCCATAGTCTCACCGTCTAATCTACACTTCCCGATACGATGAACTCTGAATTACTGGATATAGCCACAGCATATACAACATTAGTGTGACCACTCATGGTCTTACAGGTACCTGTCTTGACGTCCCATAGTCTCACCGTCTAATCATAACTTCCCGATACGATGAACTCTGAATTACTGGATATAGCCACAGATCATACAACATTAGTGTGACCACTCATGGTCTTACAGGTACCTGTCTTGACGTCCCATAGTCTCACCGTCTTATCATAACTTCCCGATACGATGAACTCTGAATTACTGGATATAGCCACAGCATATACCTAATTAGTGTGACCACTCATGGTTTTACAGGTACCTGTCTTGACGTCCCATAGTCTCACCGTCTAATCTAAACTTCCCGATACGATGAACTCTGAATCACTGGATATGGCCACTGCATATACATAACTAGTGTGACCACTCATGGTCTTACAGGTACCTGTCTTGACGTCCCATAGTCTCACCGTCTTATCATAACTTCCCGATACGATGAACTCTGAATTACTGGATATAGCCACAGCATATACATAATGTGTGTGACCACTCATGGTCTTACAGGTACCTGTCTTGACGTCCCATAGTCTCACCGTCTAATCATAACTTCCCGATACGATGAACTCTGAATCACTGGATACAGCCACAAAAAGTAAATAACTTGTGTGACCACTCATGGTCTTACAGGTACCTGTCTTGACGTCCCATAGTCTCACCGTCTAATCTACACTTCCCGATACGATGAACTCTGAATCACTGGATATGGCCACTGCATATACATAACTAGTGTGACCACTCATGGTCTTACAGGTACCTGTCTTGACGTCCCATAGTCTCACCGTCTAATCATAACTTCCCGATACGATGAACTATGTATCACTGGATATAGCCACAGCATATACCTAAATAGTGTGACCACTCATGGTCTTACAGGTACCTGTCTTGACGTCCCATAGTCTCACCGTCTAATCTACACTTCCCGATACGATGAACTCTGAATCACTGGATATTGCCACAGATCATACAGAATATGTGTGACCACTCATGGTCTTACAGGTACCTGTCTTGACGTTCCATAGTCTCACCGTCTCATCTCTACTTCCCGATACGATGAACTCTGAATCACTGGATATAGCCACAGCATATACAGAATCTGTGTGACCACTCATGGTCTTACAGGTACCTGTCTTGACGTTCCATAGTCTCACCGTCTTATCTCTACTTCCCGATACGATGAACTCTGAATCACTGGATATAGCCACAGCATATACATAATACGTGTGACCACTCATGGTCTTACAGGTACCTGTCTTGACGTTCCATAGTCTCACCGTCTCATCTCTACTTCCCGATACGATGAACTCTGAATCACTGGATATAGCCACAGATCATACAGGTTCTGTGTGACCACTCATGGTCTTACAGGTACCTGTCTTGACGTTCCATAGTCTCACCGTCTTATCTCTACTTCCCGATACGATGAACTCTGAATCACTGGATATTGCCACAGATCATACAGAATCTGTGTGACCACTCATGGTCTTACAGGTACCTGTCTTGACGTTCCATAGTCTCACCGTCTTATCTCTACTTCCCGATACGATGAACTCTGAATCACTGGATATAGCTGCAGATTATACGTAATTAGTGTGACCACTCATGGTTTTACAGGTACATGTCTTGACGTCCCATAGTCTCACCGTCTAATCATAACTTCCCGATACGATGAACTCTGAATTACTGGATATAGCCACAGCATATACATAACTAGTGTGACCACTCATGGTCTTACAGGTACCTGTCTTGACGTCCCATAGTCTCACCGTCTAATCTACACTTCCCGATACGATGAACTCTGAATTACTGGATATAGCCACAGCATATACAACATTAGTGTGACCACTCATGGTCTTACAGGTACCTGTCTTGACGTCCCATAGTCTCACCGTCTAATCATAACTTCCCGATACGATGAACTATGTATCACTGGATATAGCCACAGCATATACCTAAATAGTGTGACCACTCATGGTCTTATAGGTACCTGTCTTGACGTCCCATAGTCTCACCGTCTAATCTACACTTCCCGATACGATGAACTCTGAATCACTGGATATAGCCACAGCATATACATAACTAGTGTGACCACTCATGGTCTTACAGGTACCTGTCTTGACGTTCCATAGTCTCACCGTCTTATCTCTACTTCCAGATGCGATGAACTCTGAATCACTGGATATAGCCACAGCATATACAGAATATGTGTGACCACTCATGGTCTTACAGGTACCTGTCTTGACGTTCCATAGTCTCACCGTCTTATCTCTACTTCCAGATGCGATGAACTCTGAATCACTGGATATTGCCACAGATCATACAGAATATGTGTGACCACTCATGGTCTTACAGGTACCTGTCTTGACGTTCCATAGTCTCACCGTCTCATCATAACTTCCCGATACGATGAACTCTGAATCACTGGATATTGCCACAGATCATACAGAATACGTGTGACCACTCATGGTCTTACAGGTACCTGTCTTGACGTTCCATAGTCTCACCGTCTCATCTCTACTTCCCGATACGATGAACTCTGAATCACTGGATATAGCCACAGCATATACAGAATCTGTGTGACCACTCATGGTCTTACAGGTACCTGTCTTGACGTTCCATAGTCTCACCGTCTTATCTCTACTTCCCGATACGATGAACTCTGAATCACTGGATATAGCCACAGCATATACATAATACGTGTGACCACTCATGGTCTTACAGGTACCTGTCTTGACGTTCCATAGTCTCACCGTCTCATCTCTACTTCCCGATACGATGAACTCTGAATCACTGGATATAGCCACAGATCATACAGGTTCTGTGTGACCACTCATGGTCTTACAGGTACCTGTCTTGACGTTCCATAGTCTCACCGTCGCATCATCACTTCCCGATACGATGAACTCTGAATCACTGGATATTGCCACAGCATATACAGAATCTGTGTGACCACTCATGGTCTTACAGGTACCTGTCTTGACGTTCCATAGTCTCACCGTCTTATCTCTACTTCCCGATACGATGAACTCTGAATCACTGGATATAGCCACAGATGATACTCAACTATTGTGACCACTCATGGTCTTACAGGTACCTGTCTTGACGTTCCATAGTCTCACCGTCTAATCATAACTTCCCGATACGATGAACTCTGAATCACTGGATATAGCCACAGCATATTCATAATACGTGTGACCACTCATGGTCTTACAGGTACCTGTCTTGACGTTCCATAGTCTCACCGTCTTATCTCTACTTCCAGATGCGATGAACTCTGAATCACTGGATATAGCCACAGATCATACAGGTTCTGTGTGACCACTCATGGTCTTACAGGTACCTGTCTTGACGTTCCATAGTCTCACCGTCTTATCTCTACTTCCCGATACGATGAACTCTGAATCACTGGATATTGCCACAGATCATACAGAATCTGTGTGACCACTCATGGTCTTACAGGTACCTGTCTTGACGTTCCATAGTCTCACCGTCTCATCTCTACTTCCCGATACGATGAACTCTGAATCACTGGATATAGCCACAGCATATACATAATACGTGTGACCACTCATGGTCTTACAGGTACCTGTCTTGACGTTCCATAGTCTCACCGTCTAATCATAACTTCCCGATACGATGAACTCTGAATCACTGGATATAGCCACAGCATATACAGAATATGTGTGACCACTCATGGTCTTACAGGTACCTGTCTTGACGTTCCATAGTCTCACCGTCTTATCTCTACTTCCAGATGCGATGAACTCTGAATCACTGGATATTGCCACAGATCATACAGAATATGTGTGACCACTCATGGTCTTACAGGTACCTGTCTTGACGTTCCATAGTCTCACCGTCTCATCATAACTTCCCGATACGATGAACTCTGAATTACTGGATATAGCCACAGTTCTTACAGAATATGTGTGACCACTCATGGTCTTACAGGTACCTGTCTTGACGTTCCATAGTCTCACCGTCTCATCATAACTTCCCGATACGATGAACTCTGAATCACTGGATATAGCCACAGCATATACATAATACGTGTGACCACTCATGGTCTTACAGGTACCTGTCTTGACGTTCCATAGTCTCACCGTCTCATCTCTACTTCCCGATACGATGAACTCTGAATCACTGGATATAGCCACAGCATATACATAATACGTGTGACCACTCATGGTCTTACAGGTACCTGTCTTGACGTTCCATAGTCTCACCGTCTTATCTCTACTTCCCGATACGATGAACTCTGAATCACTGGATATAGCCACAGATCATACAGAATATGTGTGACCACTCATGGTCTTACAGGTACCTGTCTTGACGTTCCATAGTCTCACCGTCTTATCTCTACTTCCAGATGCGATGAACTCTGAATCACTGGATATTGCCACAGATCATACAGAATATGTGTGACCACTCATGGTCTTACAGGTACCTGTCTTGACGTTCCATAGTCTCACCGTCTCATCATAACTTCCCGATACGATGAACTCTGAATCACTGGATATTGCCACAGATCATACAGAATACGTGTGACCACTCATGGTCTTACAGGTACCTGTCTTGACGTTCCATAGTCTCACCGTCTCATCTCTACTTCCCGATACGATGAACTCTGAATCACTGGATATAGCCACAGCATATACATAATACGTGTGACCACTCATGGTCTTACAGGTACCTGTCTTGACGTTCCATAGTCTCACCGTCTTATCATAACTTCCCGATACGATGAACTCTGAATCACTGGATATAGCCACAGCATATACATAATACGTGTGACCACTCATGGTCTTACAGGTACCTGTCTTGACGTTCCATAGTCTCACCGTCTTATCTCTACTTCCCGATACGATGAACTCTGAATCACTGGATATAGCCACAGATCATACAGAATATGTGTGACCACTCATGGTCTTACAGGTACCTGTCTTGACGTTCCATAGTCTCACCGTCTTATCTCTACTTCCAGATGCGATGAACTCTGAATCACTGGATATTGCCACAGATCATACAGAATATGTGTGACCACTCATGGTCTTACAGGTACCTGTCTTGACGTTCCATAGTCTCACCGTCTCATCATAACTTCCCGATACGATGAACTCTGAATCACTGGATATTGCCACAGATCATACAGAATACGTGTGACCACTCATGGTCTTACAGGTACCTGTCTTGACGTTCCATAGTCTCACCGTCTCATCTCTACTTCCCGATACGATGAACTCTGAATCACTGGATATAGCCACAGCATATACATAATACGTGTGACCACTCATGGTCTTACAGGTACCTGTCTTGACGTTCCATAGTCTCACCGTCTTATCATAACTTCCCGATACGATGAACTCTGAATCACTGGATATAGCCACAGCATATACATAATACGTGTGACCACTCATGGTCTTACAGGTACCTGTCTTGACGTTCCATAGTCTCACCGTCTTATCTCTACTTCCAGATGCGATGAACTCTGAATCACTGGATATTGCCACAGATCATACAGAATATGTGTGACCACTCATGGTCTTACAGGTACCTGTCTTGACGTTCCATAGTCTCACCGTCTCATCTCTACTTCCCGATACGATGAACTCTGAATCACTGGATATAGCCACAGCAAATACAGAATCTGTGTGACCACTCATGGTCTTACAGGTACCTGTCTTGACGTTCCATAGTCTCACCGTCTCATCATAACTTCCCGATACGATGAACTCTGAATCACTGGATATAGCCACAGATCATACAGAATATGTGTGACCACTCATGGTCTTACAGGTACCTGTCTTGACGTTCCATAGTCTCACCGTCTTATCATAACTTCCCGATACGATGAACTCTGAATCACTGGATATAGCCACAGTTCTTACAGAATATGTGTGACCACTCATGGTCTTACAGGTACCTGTCTTGACGTTCCATAGTCTCACCGTCTTATCTCTACTTCCAGATGCGATGAACTCTGAATCACTGGATATTGCCACAGATGATACTCAACTATTGTGACCACTCATGGTCTTACAGGTACCTGTCTTGACGTTCCATAGTCTCACCGTCTTATCTCTACTTCCAGATGCGATGAACTCTGAATCACTGGATATTGCCACAGATCATACAGAATATGTGTGACCACTCATGGTCTTACAGGTACCTGTCTTGACGTTCCATAGTCTCACCGTCTCATCATAACTTCCCGATACGATGAACTCTGAATCACTGGATATTGCCACAGATCATACAGAATACGTGTGACCACTCATGGTCTTACAGGTACCTGTCTTGACGTTCCATAGTCTCACCGTCTCATCTCTACTTCCCGATACGATGAACTCTGAATCACTGGATATAGCCACAGCATATACATAATACGTGTGACCACTCATGGTCTTACAGGTACCTGTCTTGACGTTCCATAGTCTCACCGTCTTATCATAACTTCCCGATACGATGAACTCTGAATCACTGGATATAGCCACAGCATATACAGAATCTGTGTGACCACTCATGGTCTTACAGGTACCTGTCTTGACGTTCCATAGTCTCACCGTCGCATCATAACTTCCCGATACGATGAACTCTGAATCACTGGATATTGCCACAGATCATACAGAATCTGTGTGACCACTCATGGTCTTACAGGTACCTGTCTTGACGTTCCATAGTCTCACCGTCTTATCTCTACTTCCCGATACGATGAACTCTGAATCACTGGATATAGCCACAGATGATACTCAACTATTGTGACCACTCATGGTCTTACAGGTACCTGTCTTGACGTTCCATAGTCTCACCGTCTAATCATAACTTCCCGATACGATGAACTCTGAATCACTGGATATAGCCACAGCATATACAGAATCTGTGTGACCACTCATGGTCTTACAGGTACCTGTCTTGACGTTCCATAGTCTCACCGTCTTATCTCTACTTCCAGATGCGATGAACTCTGAATCACTGGATATAGCCACAGATCATACAGGTTCTGTGTGACCACTCATGGTCTTACAGGTACCTGTCTTGACGTTCCATAGTCTCACCGTCTTATCTCTACTTCCCGATACGATGAACTCTGAATCACTGGATATTGCCACAGATCATACAGAATCTGTGTGACCACTCATGGTCTTACAGGTACCTGTCTTGACGTTCCATAGTCTCACCGTCTTATCTCTACTTCCCGATACGATGAACTCTGAATCACTGGATATAGCCACAGATCATACAGAATATGTGTGACCACTCATGGTCTTACAGGTACCTGTCTTGACGTTCCATAGTCTCACCGTCTCATCTCTACTTCCCGATACGATGAACTCTGAATCACTGGATATAGCCACAGCATATACATAATACGTGTGACCACTCATGGTCTTACAGGTACCTGTCTTGACGTTCCATAGTCTCACCGTCTAATCATAACTTCCCGATACGATGAACTCTGAATCACTGGATATAGCCACAGCATATACAGAATATGTGTGACCACTCATGGTCTTACAGGTACCTGTCTTGACGTTCCATAGTCTCACCGTCTTATCTCTACTTCCAGATGCGATGAACTCTGAATCACTGGATATTGCCACAGATCATACAGAATATGTGTGACCACTCATGGTCTTACAGGTACCTGTCTTGACGTTCCATAGTCTCACCGTCTCATCATCACTTCCCGATACGATGAACTCTGAATCACTGGATATAGCCACAGCATATACATAATACGTGTGACCACTCATGGTCTTACAGGTACCTGTCTTGACGTTCCATAGTCTCACCGTCTCATCTCTACTTCCCGATACGATGAACTCTGAATCACTGGATATAGCCACAGCATATACATAATACGTGTGACCACTCATGGTCTTACAGGTACCTGTCTTGACGTTCCATAGTCTCACCGTCTTATCTCTACTTCCCGATACGATGAACTCTGAATCACTGGATATAGCCACAGCATATACATAATACGTGTGACCACTCATGGTCTTACAGGTACCTGTCTTGACGTTCCATAGTCTCACCGTCTTATCTCTACTTCCAGATGCGATGAACTCTGAATCACTGGATATTGCCACAGATCATACAGAATATGTGTGACCACTCATGGTCTTACAGGTACCTGTCTTGACGTTCCATAGTCTCACCGTCTTATCTCTACTTCCCGATACGATGAACTCTGAATCACTGGATATAGCCACAGCAAATACAGAATCTGTGTGACCACTCATGGTCTTACAGGTACCTGTCTTGACGTTCCATAGTCTCACCGTCTTATCATAACTTCCCGATACGATGAACTCTGAATCACTGGATATAGCCACAGCATATACAGAATCTGTGTGACCACTCATGGTCTTACAGGTACCTGTCTTGACGTTCCATAGTCTCACCGTCTTATCATAACTTCCCGATACGATGAACTCTGAATCACTGGATATAGCCACAGCATATACATAATATGTGTGACCACTCATGGTCTTACAGGTACCTGTCTTGACGTTCCATAGTCTCACCGTCTCATCTCTACTTCCCGATACGATGAACTCTGAATCACTGGATATTGCCACAGTTCTTACAGAATCTGTGTGACCACTCATGGTCTTACAGGTACCTGTCTTGACGTTCCATAGTCTCACCGTCTCATCATAACTTCCCGATACGATGAACTCTGAATCACTGGATATTGCCACAGATCATACAGAATACGTGTGACCACTCATGGTCTTACAGGTACCTGTCTTGACGTTCCATAGTCTCACCGTCTCATCATAACTTCCCGATACGATGAACTCTGAATCACTGGATATTGCCACAGATCATACAGAATACGTGTGACCACTCATGGTCTTACAGGTACCTGTCTTGACGTTCCATAGTCTCACCGTCTAATCATAACTTCCCGATACGATGAACTCTGAATCACTGGATATTGCCACAGATCATACAGAATACGTGTGACCACTCATGGTCTTACAGGTACCTGTCTTGACGTTCCATAGTCTCACCGTCTCATCATAACTTCCCGATACGATGAACTCTGAATCACTGGATATTGCCACAGATCATACAGAATATGTGTGACCACTCATGGTCTTACAGGTACCTGTCTTGACGTTCCATAGTCTCACCGTCTCATCATAACTTCCCGATACGATGAACTCTGAATCACTGGATATTGCCACAGATCATACAGAATACGTGTGACCACTCATGGTCTTACAGGTACCTGTCTTGACGTTCCATAGTCTCACCGTCTTATCATAACTTCCCGATACGATGAACTCTGAATCACTGGATATTGCCACAGATCATACAGAATACGTGTGACCACTCATGGTCTTACAGGTACCTGTCTTGACGTTCCATAGTCTCACCGTCTCATCTCTACTTCCCGATACGATGAACTCTGAATCACTGGATATAGCCACAGCATATACAGAATCTGTGTGACCACTCATGGTCTTACAGGTACCTGTCTTGACGTTCCATAGTCTCACCGTCTTATCTCTACTTCCCGATACGATGAACTCTGAATCACTGGATATAGCCACAGCAAATACAGAATCTGTGTGACCACTCATGGTCTTACAGGTACCTGTCTTGACGTTCCATAGTCTCACCGTCTTATCTCTACTTCCCGATACGATGAACTCTGAATCACTGGATATAGCCACAGCAAATACAGAATCTGTGTGACCACTCATGGTCTTACAGGTACCTGTCTTGACGTTCCATAGTCTCACCGTCTCATCATAACTTCCCGATACGATGAACTCTGAATCACTGGATATAGCCACAGATCATACAGAATATGTGTGACCACTCATGGTCTTACAGGTACCTGTCTTGACGTTCCATAGTCTCACCGTCTTATCATAACTTCCCGATACGATGAACTCTGAATCACTGGATATAGCCACAGTTCTTACAGAATATGTGTGACCACTCATGGTCTTACAGGTACCTGTCTTGACGTTCCATAGTCTCACCGTCTTATCTCTACTTCCAGATGCGATGAACTCTGAATCACTGGATATAGCCACAGCATATACAGAATATGTGTGACCACTCATGGTCTTACAGGTACCTGTCTTGACGTTCCATAGTCTCACCGTCTTATCTCTACTTCCAGATGCGATGAACTCTGAATCACTGGATATTGCCACAGATCATACAGAATATGTGTGACCACTCATGGTCTTACAGGTACCTGTCTTGACGTTCCATAGTCTCACCGTCTCATCATAACTTCCCGATACGATGAACTCTGAATCACTGGATATTGCCACAGATCATACAGAATACGTGTGACCACTCATGGTCTTACAGGTACCTGTCTTGACGTTCCATAGTCTCACCGTCTCATCTCTACTTCCCGATACGATGAACTCTGAATCACTGGATATAGCCACAGCATATACAGAATCTGTGTGACCACTCATGGTCTTACAGGTACCTGTCTTGACGTTCCATAGTCTCACCGTCTTATCTCTACTTCCCGATACGATGAACTCTGAATCACTGGATATAGCCACAGCATATACAGAATCTGTGTGACCACTCATGGTCTTACAGGTACCTGTCTTGACGTTCCATAGTCTCACCGTCTCATCATAACTTCCCGATACGATGAACTCTGAATCACTGGATATAGCCACAGCAAATACAGAATCTGTGTGACCACTCATGGTCTTACAGGTACCTGTCTTGACGTTCCATAGTCTCACCGTCTTATCTCTACTTCCCGATACGATGAACTCTGAATCACTGGATATAGCCACAGATCATACAGAATATGTGTGACCACTCATGGTCTTACAGGTACCTGTCTTGACGTTCCATAGTCTCACCGTCTAATCATCACTTCCCGATACGATGAACTCTGAATCACTGGATATTGCCACAGATCATACAGAATATGTGTGACCACTCATGGTCTTACAGGTACCTGTCTTGACGTTCCATAGTCTCACCGTCTAATCATCACTTCCCGATACGATGAACTCTGAATCACTGGATATTGCCACAGATCATACAGAATATGTGTGACCACTCATGGTCTTACAGGTACCTGTCTTGACGTTCCACCGTCTAATCATC
>CAMPDV010003811.1:0-48294 GCA_946699065.1 Loxodes magnus
CCTTAAAACTGAAATTCTATCTTCTTTTCTAACTCTACTTCTTCACTTTTCAAAATACTTATTACTTCTCAAAGCATACTCCTTAAAACTGAAATTCTATCTTCTTTTCTTACTTTACTTCTTCACTTTTCAAAATACTTATTACTTCTCAAAGCATACTCCTTAAAACTGAATTTCTATCTTCTTTTCTTACTTTACTTCTTCACTTTTCAAAATACTTATTACTTCTCAAAGCATACTCCTTAAAACTGAAATTCTATCTTCTTTTTCTTACTCTACTTCTTCACTTTTCAAAATACTTATTACTTCTCAAAGCATACTCCTTAAAACTGAAATTCTATCTTCTTTTCTTACTTTACTTCTACACTTTTCAAAATACTTATTACTTCTCAAAGCATACTCCTTAAAACTGAAATTCTATCTTCTTTTCTTACTTTACTTCTTCACTTTTCAAAATACTTATTACTTCTCAAAGCATACTCCTTAAAACTGAAATTCTATCTTCTTTTCTTACTTTACTTCTACACTTTTCAAAATACTTATTACTTCTCAAAGTATACTCCTTAAAACTGAATTTCTATCTTCTTTTCTTACTTTACTTCTTCACTTTTCAAAATACTTATTACTTCTCAAAGCATACTCCTTAAAACTGAATTTCTATCTTCTTTTCTTACTTTACTTCTTCACTTTTCAAAATACTTATTACTTCTCAAAGCATACTACTTAAAACTGAATTTCTATCTTCTTTTCTTACTTTACTTCTTCACTTTTCAAAATACTTATTACTTCTCAAAGCATATTCCTTAAAACTGAAATTCTATCTTCTTTTCTTACTTTACTTCTTCACTTTTCAAAATACTTAATACATCTCAAAGCATACTCCTTAAAACTGAAATTCTATCTTCTTTTCTTACTTTACTTCTTCACTTTTCAAAATACTTAATACTTCTCAAAGCATACTCCTTAAAACTGAAATTCTATCTTCTTTTCTAACTCTACTTCTTCACTTTTCTAAATACTTATCACTTCTCAAAGCATACTCCTTAAAACTGAAATTCTATCTTCTTTTCTTACTTTACTTCTTCACTTTTCTAAATACTTATTACTTCTCAAAGCATACTACTTAAAACTGAAATTCTATCTTCTTTTCTTACTTTACTTCTTCACTTTTCTAAATACTTATTACTTCTCAAAGCATACTACTTAAAACTGAAATTCTATCTTCTTTTCTTACTTTACTTCTTCACTTTTCAAAATACTTATTACTTCTCAAAGCATACTCCTTAAAACTGAAATTCTATCTTCTTTTCTAACTCTACTTCTTCACTTTTCAAAATACTTATTACTTCTCAAAGCATACTCCTTAAAACTGAAATTCTATCTTCTTTTCTTACTTTACTTCTACACTTTTCAAATACTTATTACTTCTCAAAGCATACTCCTTAAAACTGAAATTCTATCTTCTTTTCTTACTTTACTTCTTCACTTTTCAAAATACTTATTACTTCTCAAAGCATACTCCTTAAAACTGAAATTCTATCTTCTTTTCTTACTTTACTTCTACACTTTTCAAAATACTTATTACTTCTCAAAGTATACTCCTTAAAACTGAATTTCTATCTTCTTTTCTTACTTTACTTCTTCACTTTTCTAAATACTTATTACTTCTCAAAGCATACTCCTTAAAACTGAATTTCTATCTTCTTTTCTTACTTTACTTCTTCACTTTTCAAAATACTTATTACTTCTCAAAGCATACAACTTAAAACTGAAATTCTATCTTCTTTTCTTACTTTACTTCTTCACTTTCAAAATACTTATTACTTCTCAAAGCATACTCCTTAAAACTGAATTTCTATCTTCTTTTCTTACTTTACTTCTTCACTTTTCAAAATACTTATTACTTCTCAAAGCATACTCCTTAAAACTGAAATTCTATCTTCTTTTCTTACTCTACTTCTTCACTTTTCTAAATACTTATTACTTCTCAAAGCATACTCCTTAAAACTGAAATTCTATCTTCTTTTCTTACTTTACTTCTACACTTTTCAAAATACTTATTACTTCTCAAAGCATACTCCTTAAAACTGAAATTCTATCTTCTTTTCTTACTTTACTTCTTCACTTTTCAAAATACTTATTACTTCTCAAAGCATACTCCTTAAAACTGAAATTCTATCTTCTTTTCTTACTTTACTTCTACACTTTTCAAAATACTTATTACTTCTCAAAGCATACTCCTTAAAACTGAATTTCTATCTTCTTTTCTTACTTTACTTCTTCACTTTTCAAAATACTTATTACTTCTCAAAGCATACTCCTTAAAACTGAATTTCTATCTTCTTTTCTTACTTTACTTCTTCACTTTTCAAAATACTTATTACTTCTCAAAGCATACAACTTAAAACTGAAATTCTATCTTCTTTTCTTACTTTACTTCTTCACTTTTCTAAATACTTATTACTTCTCAAAGCATATTCCTTAAAACTGAAATTCTATCTTCTTTTCTTACTTTACTTCTTCACTTTTCTAAATACTTAATACTTCTCAAAGCATACTCCTTAAAACTGAAATTCTATCTTCTTTTCTTACTTTACTTCTTCACTTTTCAAAATACTTATTACTTCTCAAAGCATACTCCTTAAAACTGAAATTCTATCTTCTTTTCTTACTTTACTTCTTCACTTTTCAAAATACTTATTACTTCTCAAAGCATACTCCTTAAAACTGAAATTCTATCTTCTTTTCTAACTCTACTTCTTCACTTTTCAAAATACTTATCACTTCTCAAAGCATACTCCTTAAAACTGAAATTCTATCTTCTTTTCTTACTTTACTTCTTCACTTTTCTAAATACTTATTACTTCTCAAAGCATACTCCTTAAAACTGAAATTCTATCTTCTTTTCTTACTTTACTTCTTCACTTTTCAAAATACTTATTACTTCTCAAAGCATACTCCTTAAAACTGAAATTCTATCTTCTTTTCTTACTTTACTTCTACACTTTTCAAAATACTTATTACTTCTCAAAAACTTAAAACTGAAATTCTATCTTCTTTTCTTACTTTACTTCTTCACTTTTCAAAATACTTAATACTTCTCAAAGCATACTCCTTAAAACTGAAATTCTATCTTCTTTTCTTACTTTACTTCTTCACTTTTCTAAATACTTAATACTTCTCAAAGCATACTCCTTAAAACTGAAATTCTATCTTCTTTTCTTACTTTACTTCTTCACTTTTCAAAATACTTATTACTTCTCAAAGCATACTACTTAAAACTGAAATTCTATCTTCTTTTCTTACTTTACTTCTTCACTTTTCAAAATACTTATTACTTCTCAAAGCATACTCCTTAAAACTGAAATTCTATCTTCTTTTCTTACTTTACTTCTTCACTTTTCAAAATACTTATTACTTCTCAAAGCATATTCCTTAAAACTGAAATTCTATCTTCTTTTCTAACTTTACTTCTTCACTTTTCTAAATACTTATTACTTCTCAAAGCATACTCCTTAAAACTGAAATTCTATCTTCTTTTCTTACTCTACTTCTTCACTTTTCAAAATACTTATCACTTCTCAAAGCATACTCCTTAAAACTGAAATTCTATCTTCTTTTCTTACTTTACTTCTTCACTTTTCAAAATACTTATTACTTCTCAAAGCATACTACTTAAAACTGAATTTCTATCTTCTTTTCTTACTTTACTT
This sequence comes from Loxodes magnus, assembly GCA_946699065.1. Classification (NCBI taxonomy): domain Eukaryota; phylum Ciliophora; class Karyorelictea; order Loxodida; family Loxodidae; genus Loxodes; species Loxodes magnus. The sequence continues at coordinate 3,714 of CAMPDV010003811.1, forward strand.
CTTCACTTTTCAAAATACTTATTACTTCTCAAAGCATACTCCTTAAAACTGAAATTCTATCTTCTTTTCTTACTTTACTTCTTCACTTTTCAAAATACTTAATACATCTCAAAGCATACTCCTTAAAACTGAAATTCTATCTTCTTTTCTTACTTTACTTCTTCACTTTTCTAAATACTTAATACTTCTCAAAGCATACTCCTTAAAACTGAAATTCTATCTTCTTTTCTAACTCTACTTCTTCACTTTTCAAAATACTTATCACTTCTCAAAGCATACTCCTTAAAACTGAAATTCTATCTTCTTTTCTTACTTTACTTCTTCACTTTTCAAAATACTTATTACTTCTCAAAGCATACTACTTAAAACTGAAATTCTATCTTCTTTTCTTACTTTACTTCTTCACTTTTCAAAATACTTATTACTTCTCAAAGCATACTACTTAAAACTGAAATTCTATCTTCTTTTCTTACTTTACTTCTTCACTTTTCTAAATACTTATTACTTCTCAAAGCATACTCCTTAAAACTGAAATTCTATCTTCTTTTCTAACTCTACTTCTTCACTTTTCAAAATACTTATTACTTCTCAAAGCATACTCCTTAAAACTGAAATTCTATCTTCTTTTCTTACTTTACTTCTACACTTTTCAAAATACTTATTACTTCTCAAAGCATACTCCTTAAAACTGAAATTCTATCTTCTTTTCTTACTTTACTTCTTCACTTTTCAAAATACTTATTACTTCTCAAAGCATACTCCTTAAAACTGAAATTCTATCTTCTTTTCTTACTTTACTTCTACACTTTTCAAAATACTTATTACTTCTCAAAGTATACTCCTTAAAACTGAATTTCTATCTTCTTTTCTTACTTTACTTCTTCACTTTTCAAAATACTTATTACTTCTCAAAGCATACTCCTTAAAACTGAAATTCTATCTTCTTTTCTTACTTTACTTCTTCACTTTTCAAAATACTTATTACTTCTCAAAGCATACAACTTAAAACTGAAATTCTATCTTCTTTTCTTACTTTACTTCTTCACTTTTCTAAATACTTATTACTTCTCAAAGCATATTCCTTAAAACTGAAATTCTATCTTCTTTTCTTACTTTACTTCTTCACTTTTCAAAATACTTAATACTTCTCAAAGCATACTCCTTAAAACTGAAATTCTATCTTCTTTTCTTACTTTACTTCTTCACTTTTCAAAATACTTATTACTTCTCAAAGCATACTCCTTAAAACTGAAATTCTATCTTCTTTTCTTACTTTACTTCTTCACTTTTCAAAATACTTATTACTTCTCAAAGCATACTCCTTAAAACTGAAATTCTATCTTCTTTTCTAACTCTACTTCTTCACTTTTCAAAATACTTATCACTTCTCAAAGCATACTCCTTAAAACTGAAATTCTATCTTCTTTTCTTACTTTACTTCTTCACTTTTCAAAATACTTATTACTTCTCAAAGCATACTCCTTAAAACTGAAATTCTATCTTCTTTTCTTACTTTACTTCTACACTTTTCAAAATACTTATTACTTCTCAAAGCATACTCCTTAAAACTGAAATTCTATCTTCTTTTCTTACTTTACTTCTACACTTTTCAAAATACTTATTACTTCTCAAAGCATACTCCTTAAAACTGAATTTCTATCTTCTTTTCTTACTTTACTTCTACACTTTTCAAAATACTTATCACTTCTCAAAGCATACTCCTTAAAACTGAAATTCTATCTTCTTTTCTTACTTTACTTCTACACTTTTCAAAATACTTATTACTTCTCAAAGCATACTCCTTAAAACTGAATTTCTATCTTCTTTTCTTACTTTACTTCTTCACTTTTCAAAATACTTATTACTTCTCAAAGCATACTACTTAAAACTGAATTTCTATCTTCTTTTCTTACTTTACTTCTACACTTTTCAAAATACTTATTACTTCTCAAAGCATACTCCTTAAAACTGAAATTCTATCTTCTTTTCTTACTTTACTTCTACACTTTTCAAAATACTTATTACTTCTCAAAGCATACTCCTTAAAACTGAATTTCTATCTTCTTTTCTTACTTAACTTCTACACTTTTCAAAATACTTATTACTTCTCAAAGCATACTCCTTAAAACTGAAATTCTATCTTCTTTTCTTACTTTACTTCTTCACTTTTCAAAATACTTATTACTTCTCAAAGCATACTACTTAAAACTGAATTTCTATCTTCTTTCTTACTTTACTTCTTCACTTTTCAAAATACTTATTACTTCTCAAAGCATATTCCTTAAAACTGAAATTCTATCTTCTTTTCTTACTTTACTTCTTCACTTTTCAAAATACTTATCACTTCTCAAAGCATACTCCTTAAAACTGAAATTCTATCTTCTTTTCTTACTTTACTTCTACACTTTTCTAAATACTTATTACTTCTCAAAGCATACTCCTTAAAACTGAAATTCTATCTTCTTTTCTTACTTTACTTCTTCACTTTTCTAAATACTTATCACTTCTCAAAGCATATTCCTTAAAACTGAAATTCTATCTTCTTTTCTTACTTTACTTCTACACTTTTCAAAATACATATTACTTCTCAAAGCATACTCCTTAAAACTGAAATTCTATCTTCTTTTCTTACTTTACTTCTTCACTTTTCAAAATACTTATTACTTCTCAAAGCATACTCCTTAAAACTGAAATTCTATCTTCTTTTCTTACTTTACTTCTACACTTTTCAAAATACTTATTACTTCTCAAAGCATACTCCTTAAAACTGAAATTCTATCTTCTTTTCTTACTTTACTTCTACACTTTTCAAAATACTTATTACTTCTCAAAGCATACTCCTTAAAACTGAATTTCTATCTTCTTTTCTTACTTTACTTCTACACTTTTCAAAATACTTATCACTTCTCAAAGCATACTCCTTAAAACTGAAATTCTATCTTCTTTTCTTACTTTACTTCTTCACTTTTCAAAATACTTATTACTTCTCAAAGCATACTCCTTAAAACTGAATTTCTATCTTCTTTTCTTACTTTACTTCTACACTTTTCAAAAATACTTATTACTTCTCAAAGCATACTCCTTAAAACTGAATTTCTATCTTCTTTTCTTACTTAACTTCTTCACTTTTCAAAATACTTATTACTTCTCAAAGCATACAACTTAAAACTGAAATTCTCTCTTCTTTTCTTACTTTACTTCTTCACTTTTCTAAATACTTATTACTTCTCAAAGCATACTCCTTAAAACTGAAATTCTATCTTCTTTTCTAACTCTACTTCTTCACTTTTCAAAATACTTATCACTTCTCAAAGCATACTACTTTAAAACTGAAATTCTATCTTCTTTTCTTACTTTACTTCTTCACTTTTCAAAATACTTATTACTTCTCAAAGCATACTACTTAAAACTGAAATTCTATCTTCTTTTCTTACTTTACTTCTTCACTTTTCTAAATACTTATTACTTCTCAAAGCATACTCCTTAAAACTGAAATTCTATCTTCTTTTCTTACTTTACTTCTTCACTTTTCTAAATACTTATTACTTCTCAAAGCATATTCCTTAAAACTGAAATTCTATCTTCTTTTCTTACTTTACTTCTACACTTTTCAAAATACATATTACTTCTCAAAGCATACTCCTTAAAACTGAAATTCTATCTTCTTTTCTTACTTTACTTCTTCACTTTTCTAAATACTTATTACTTCTCAAAGCATACTACTTAAAACTGAAATTCTATCTTCTTTTCTTACTTTACTTCTTCACTTTTCAAAATACTTATTACTTCTCAAAGCATACTCCTTAAAATGAAATTCTATCTTCTTTTCTTACTTTACTTCTTCACTTTTCAAAATACTTATTACTTCTCAAAGCATACTCTTTAAAACTGAAATTCTATCTTCTTTTCTTACTTTACTTCTACACTTTTCAAAATACTTATTACTTCTCAAAGCATACTCCTTAAAACTGAATTTCTATCTTCTTTTCTTACTTTACTTCTTCACTTTTCAAAATACTTATTACTTCTCAAAGCATACTCCTTAAAACTGAATTTCTATCTTCTTTTCTTACTTTACTTCTTCACTTTTCAAAATACTTATTACTTCTCAAAGCATACAACTTAAAACTGAAATTCTATCTTCTTTTCTTACTTTACTTCTTCACTTTTCTAAATACTTATTACTTCTCAAAGCATACTCCTTAAAACTGAAATTCTATCTTCTTTTCTTACTTTACTTCTTCACTTTTCAAAATACTTATTACTTCTCAAAGCATATTCCTTAAAACTGAAATTCTATCTTCTTTTCTTACTTTACTTCTACACTTTTCAAAATACATATTACTTCTCAAAGCATACTACTTAAAACTGAAATTCTATCTTCTTTTCTTACTTTACTTCTTCACTTTCCAAAATACTTATTACTTCTCAAAGCATACTACTTAAAACTGAATTTCTATCTTCTTTTCTTACTTTACTTCTTCACTTTTCAAAATACTTATTACTTCTCAAAGCATATTCCTTAAAACTGAAATTCTATCTTCTTTTCTTACTTTACTTCTTCACTTTTCTAAATACTTATCACTTCTCAAAGCATACTCCTTAAAACTGAAATTCTATCTTCTTTTCTTACTTTACTTCTACACTTTTCAAAATACTTATTACTTCTCAAAGCATACTCCTTAAAACTGAATTTCTATCTTCTTTTCTTACTTTACTTCTTCACTTTTCAAAATACTTATTACTTCTCAAAGCATACTCCTTAAAACTGAAATTACTTCTACACTTTTCAAAATACTTATTACTTCTCAAAGCATACTCCTTAAAACTGAAATTCTATCTTCTTTTCTTACTTTACTTCTTCACTTTTCTAAATACTTATTACTTCTCAAAGCATATTCCTTAAAACTGAAATTCTATCTTCTTTTCTTACTTTACTTCTTTTCACTTATTTTTCAAAGCATACTCCTTAAAACTGAAATTCTATCTTCTTTTCTTACTTTACTTCTTCACTTTTCTAAATACTTATTACTTCTCAAAGCATACTCCTTAAAACTGAAATTCTATCTTCTTTTCTTACTTTACTTCTTCACTTTTCAAAATACTTATTACTTCTCAAAGCATACTACTTAAAACTGAAATTCTATCTTCTTTTCTTACTTTACTTCTTCACTTTTCAAAATACTTATTACTTCTCAAAGCATACTCCTTAAAACTGAAATTCTATCTTCTTTTCTTACTTTACTTCTTCACTTTTCAAAATACTTATTACTTCTCTTAAAACTGAAATTCTATCTTCTTTTCTTACTTTACTTCTTCACTTTTCAAAATACTTATTATACTTCTAAAACTGAAATTCTATCTTCTTTTCTTACTTTACTTCTTCACTTTCCAAAATACTTATTACTTCTCAAAGCATACTACTTAAAACTGAAATTCTATCTTCTTTTCTTACTTTACTTATTCACTTTCCAAAATACTTATTACTTCTCAAAGCATACTCCTTAAAACTGAAATTCTATCTTCTTTTCTTACTTTACTTCTACACTTTTCAAAATATTTATTACTTCTCTTAAAAGCATACTACTTTTCTCAAAATACTTATTACTTCTCAAAGCATACTCCTTAAAACTGAAATTCTATCTTCTTTTCTTACTTTACTTCTACACTTTTCAAAATACTTAATACTTCTCAAAGCATACTCCTTAAAACTGAATTTCTATCTTCTTTTCTTACTTTACTTCTACACTTTTCAAAATACTTATTACTTCTCAAAGCATACTCCTTAAAACTGAATTTCTATCTTCTTTTCTAACTCTACTTCTACACTTTTCAAAATACTTATTACTTCTCTATTCATCTTCTTTTCTTACTTTACTTCTTCACTTTTCAAAATACTTATTACTTCTCAAAGCATACTACTTAAAACTGAAATTCTATCTTCTTTTCTAACTCTACTTCTTCACTTTTCAAAATACTTATTACTTCTCAAAGCATACTCCTTAAAACTGAAATTCTATCTTCTTTTCTTACTTTACTTCTACACTTTTCAAAATACTTATTACTTCTCAAAGCATACTCCTTAAAACTGAAATTCTATCTTCTTTTCTTACTTTACTTCTTCACTTTTCAAAATACTTATTACTTCTCAAAGCATACTCCTTAAAACTGAAATTCTATCTTCTTTTCTTACTTTACTTCTTCACTTTTCAAAATACTTATCACTTCTCAAAGCATACTCCTTTAAAACTGAATTTCTATCTTCTTTTCTTACTTTACTTCTTCACTTTTCTAAATACTTATTACTTCTCAAAGCATACTCCTTAAAACTGAATTTCTATCTTCTTTTCTTACTCTACTTCTTCACTTTTCAAAATACTTATTACTTCTCAAAGCATACTCCTTAAAACTGAATTTCTATCTTCTTTTCTTACTTTACTTCTTCACTTTTCAAAATACTTATTACTTCTCAAAGCATACTCCTTAAAACTGAAATTCTATCTTCTTTTTCTTACTTTTACTTTTCTACATTACTTCTCAAAGCATACTCCTTAAAACTGAATTTCTATCTTCTTTTCTTACTTTACTTCTTCACTTTTCAAAATATTTATTACTTCTCAAAGCATACTACTTAAAACTGAAATTCTATCTTCTTTTCTTACTTTACTTCTTCACTTTTCTAAATACTTATCACTTCTCAAAGCATACTCCTTAAAACTGAAAAATAACTCTACTTCTTCTTTTCTTACTTTACTTCTTCACTTTTCAAAATACTTATTACTTCTCAAAGCATACTCCTTAAAACTGAAATTCTATCTTCTTTTCTTACTTTACTTCTACACTTTTCAAAATACTTATTACTTCTCAAAGCATACTCCTTAAAACTGAAATTCTCTCTTCTTTTCTTACTTTACTTCTTCACTTTTCTAAATACTTATCACTTCTCAAAGCATACTCCTTAAAACTGAATTTCTATCTTCTTTTCTTACTTTACTTCTTCACTTTTCTAAATACTTTACTTTACATTCTTCTGAAATTCTATCTTCTTTTCTTACTTTACTTCTTCACTTTTCAAAATACTTATTACTTCTCAAAGCATACTCCTTAAAACTGAAATTCTATCATCTTTTCTTACTTTACTTCTTCACTTTTCAAAATACTTATTACTTCTCAAAGCATACTCCTTAAAACTGAATTTCTATCTTCTTTTCTTACTTTACTTCTTCACTTTTCAAAATACTTATTACTTCTCAAAGCATACTCCTTAAAACTGAAATTCTATCTTCTTTTCTTACTTTACTTCTTCACTTTTCAAAATACTTATTACTTCTCAAAGCATACAACTTAAAACTGAAATTCTATCTTCTTTTCTTACTTTACTTCTTCACTTTTCAAAAAATACTTCTCAAAGCATACTCCTTAAAACTGAAATTCTATCTTCTTTTCTTACTTTACTTCTTCACTTTTCAAAATACTTATTACTTCTCAAAGCATACTCCTTAAAACTGAAATTCTATCTTCTTTTCTTACTCTACTTCTTCACTTTTCAAAATACTTATTACTTCTCAAAGCATACTACTTAAAACTGAAATTCTATCTTCTTTTCTTACTTTACTTCTTCACTTTTCAAAATACTTAATACTTCTCAAAGCATACTCCTTAAAACTGAATTTCTATCTTCTTTTCTAACTTTACTTCTTCACTTTTCTAAATACTTATTACTTCTCAAAGCATACTCCTTAAAACTGAAATTCTATCTTCTTTTCTTACTTTACTTCTACACTTTTCAAAATACTTATTACTTCTCAAAGCATACTCCTTAAAACTGAAATTCTATCATCTTTTCTTACTTTACTTCTTCACTTTTCAAAATACTTATTACTTCTCAAAGCATACTCCTTAAAACTGAAATTCTATCTTCTTTTCTTACTTTACTTCTTCACTTTTCAAAATACTTATCACTTCTCAAAGCATACTCCTTAAAACTGAAATTCTTTATCTTCTTTTTCTTATTACAAAGCATACTCCTTAAAACTGAAATTCTATCTTCTTTTCTTACTTTACTTCTTCACTTTTCTAAATACTTATCACTTCTCAAAGCATACTCCTTAAAACTGAAATTCGATCTTCTTTTCTTTCTTTACTTCTTCACTTTTCTAAATACTTAATACTTCTCAAAGCATACTACTTAAAACTGAAATTCTATCTTCTTTTCTTACTTTACTTCTTCACTTTTCAAAATACTTATTACTTCTCAAAGCATACCTTAAAACTGAAATTCTATCTTCTTTTCTTACTTTACTTCTACACTTTTCAAAATACTTATTACTTCTCAAAGCATACTCCTTAAAACTGAAATTCTATCTTCTTTTCTTACTTTACTTCTTCACTTTTCAAAATACTTATTACTTCTCAAAGCATACTCCTTAAAACTGAAATTCTATCTTCTTTTCTTACTTTACTTCTTCACTTTTCAAAATACTTATTACTTCTCAAAGCATACTCCTTAAAACTGAAATTCTATCTTCTTTTCTTACTTTACTTCTTCACTTTTCTAAATACTTAATACTTCTCAAAGCATACTACTTAAAACTGAAATTCTATCTTCTTTTCTTACTTTACTTCTTCACTTTTCAAAATACTTAATACTTCTCAAAGCATACTCCTTAAAACTGAAATTCTATCTTCTTTTCTTACTTTACTTCTTCACTTTTCAAAATACTTATTACTTCTCAAAGCATACTCCTTAAAACTGAAATTCTATCTTCTTTTCTTACTTTACTTCTTCACTTTTCAAAATACTTATTACTTCTCAAAGCATACTCCTTAAAACTGAAATTCTATCTTCTTTTCTTACTTTACTTCTTCACTTTTCAAAATACTTATTACTTCTCAAAGCATACTCCTTAAAACTGAAATTCTATCTTCTTTTCTTACTTTACTTCTTCACTTTTCAAAATACTTATTACTTCTCAAAGCATACTCCTTAAAACTGAAATTCTATCTTCTTTTCTTACTTTACTTCTTCACTTTTCAAAATACTTATTACTTCTCAAAGCATACTCCTTAAAACTGAAATTCTATCTTCTTTTCTTACTTTACTTCTTCACTTTTCTAAATACTTATTACTTCTCAAAGCATACTCCTTAAAACTGAAATTCTATCTTCTTTTCTTACTTTACTTCTTCACTTTTCAAAATACTTATTACTTCTCAAAGCATACTCCTTAAAACTGAAATTCTATCTTCTTTTCTAACTCTACTTCTTCACTTTTCAAAATACTTATTACTTCTCAAAGCATACTCCTTAAAACTGAAATTCTATCATCTTTTCTAACTCTACTTCTTCACTTTTCTAAATACTTATTACTTCTCAAAGCATACTCCTTAAAACTGAAATTCTATCTTCTTTTCTTACTTTACTTCTTCACTTTTCAAAATACTTATTACTTCTCAAAGCATACTCCTTAAAACTGAAATTCTATCTTCTTTTCTTACTTTACTTCTTCACTTTTCAAAATACTTATTACTTCTCAAAGCATACTCCTTAAAACTGAAATTCTATCTTCTTTTCTAACTTTACTTCTACACTTTTCAAAATACTTATTACTTCTCAAAGCATACTCCTTAAAACTGAAATTCTATCTTCTTTTCTTACTTTACTTCTTCACTTTTCAAAATACTTATTACTTCTCAAAGCATACTCCTTAAAACTGAAATTCTATCTTCTTTTCTTACTTTACTTCTTCACTTTTCAAAATACTTATTACTTCTCAAAGCATACTCCTTAAAACTGAAATTCTATCTTCTTTTCTTACTTTACTTCTACACTTTTCAAAATACTTATTACTTCTCAAAGCATACTCCTTAAAACTGAAATTCTATCTTCTTTTCTAACTCTACTTCTTCACTTTTCAAAATACTTATTACTTCTCAAAGCATACTCCTTAAAACTGAAATTCTATCATCTTTTCTTACTTTACTTCTTCACTTTTCAAAATACTTATTACTTCTCAAAGCATACTCCTTAAAACTGAAATTCTATCTTCTTTTCTAACTCTACTTCTTCACTTTTCAAAATACTTATTACTTCTCAAAGCATACTCCTTAAAACTGAAATTCTATCTTCTTTTCTTACTTTACTTCTTCACTTTTCTAAATACTTAATACTTCTCAAAGCATACTCCTTAAAACTGAAATTCTATCTTCTTTTCTAACTCTACTTCTTCACTTTTCAAAATACTTATTACTTCTCAAAGCATACTCCTTAAAACTGAAATTCTATCTTCTTTTCTTACTTTACTTCTACACTTTTCAAAATACTTATTACTTCTCAAAGCATACTCCTTAAAACTGAAATTCTATCATCTTTTCTTACTTTACTTCTACACTTTTCAAAATACTTATTACTTCTCAAAGCATACTCCTTAAAACTGAAATTCTATCTTCTTTTCTAACTCTACTTCTACACTTTTCAAAATACTTATTACTTCTCAAAGCATACTCCTTAAAACTGAAATTCTATCTTCTTTTCTTACTTTACTTCTTCACTTTTCTAAATACTTAATATTACTTCTCAAAGCATACTCCTTAAAACTGAAATTCTATCTTCTTTTCTAACTCTACTTCTTCACTTTTCAAAATACTTATTACTTCTCAAAGCATACTCCTTAAAACTGAAATTCTATCATCTTTTCTTACTTTACTTCTTCACTTTTCAAAATACTTATTACTTCTCAAAGCATACTCCTTAAAACTGAAATTCTATCTTCTTTTTTTACTTTACTTCTTCAACTTTCAAAATACTTATTACTTCTCAAAGCATACTCCTTAAAACTAAATTCTATCATCTTTTCTTACTTTACTTCTTCACTTTTCAAAATACTTATTACTTCTCAAAGCATACTCCTTAAAACTGAAATTCTATCTTCTTTTCTTACTTTACTTCTACACTTTTCTAAATACTTAATACTTCTCAAAGCATACTCCTTAAAACTGAAATTCTATCTTCTTTTCTAACTCTACTTCTTCACTTTTCAAAATACTTATTACTTCTCAAAGCATACTCCTTAAAACTGAAATTCTATCATCTTTTCTAACTCTACTTCTACGCTTTTCAAAATACTTATTACTTCTCAAAGCATACTCCTTAAAACTGAAATTCTATCTTCTTTTTTTACTTTACTTCTTCAACTTTCAAAATACTTATTACTTCTCAAAGCATACTCCTTAAAACTAAATTCTATCATCTTTTCTTACTTTACTTCTTCACTTTTCAAAATACTTATTACTTCTCAAAGCATACTCCTTAAAACTGAAATTCTATCTTCTTTTCTTACTTTACTTCTACACTTTTCTAAATACTTAATACTTCTCAAAGCATACTCCTTAAAACTGAAATTCTATCTTCTTTTCTTACTTTACTTCTACACTTTTCAAAATACTTATTACTTCTCAAAGCATACTCCTTAAAACTGAAATTCTATCTTCTTTTCTTACTTTACTTCTTCACTTTTCTAAATACTTATTACTTCTCAAAGCATACTACTTAAAACTGAAATTCTATCTTCTTTTCTTACTTTACTTCTACACTTTTCAAAATACTTATTACTTCTCAAAGCATACTCCTTAAAACTGAAATTCTATCTTCTTTTCTAACTCTACTTCTACACTTTTCAAAATACTTATTACTTCTCAAAGCATACTCCTTAAAACTGAAATTCTATCTTCTTTTCTAACTTTACTTCTACACTTTTCAAAATACTTATTACTTCTCAAAGCATACTCCTTAAAACTGAAATTCTATCTTCTTTTCTTACTTTACTTCTTCACTTTTCTAAATACTTATTACTTCTCAAAGCATACTCCTTAAAACTGAAATTCTATCTTCTTTTCTTACTTTACTTCTTCACTTTTCTAAATACTTATTACTTCTCAAAGCATACTCCTTAAAACTGAAATTCTATCATCTTTTCTAACTCTACTTCTACACTTTTCAAAATACTTATTACTTCTCAAAGCATACTCCTTAAAACTGAAATTCTATCTTCTTTTCTTACTTTACTTCTTCACTTTTCAAAACACTTATTACTTCTCAAAGTATACTCCTTAAAACTGAAATTCGATCTTCTTTTCTAACTTTACTTCTTCACTTTTCAAAATACTTATTACTTCTCAAAGCATACTCCTTAAAACTGAAATTCTATCTTCTTTTCTAACTCTACTTCTACACTTTTCAAAATACTTATTACTTCTCAAAGCATACTCCTTAAAACTGAAATTCTATCTTCTTTTCTTACTTTACTTCTTCACTTTTCAAAATACTTATTACTTCTCAAAGCATACTCCTTAAAACTGAAATTCTATCTTCTTTTCTTACTTTACTTCTTCACTTTTCAAAATACTTATTACTTCTCAAAGCATACTCCTTAAAACTGAAATTCTATCTTCTTTTCTAACTCTACTTCTACACTTTTCAAAATACTTATTACTTCTCAAAGCATACTCCTTAAAACTGAAATTCTATCTTCTTTTCTAACTCTACTTCTACACTTTTCAAAATACTTATTACTTCTCAAAGTATACTCCTTAAAATTGAAATTCTATCTTCTTTTCTAACTCTACTTCTTCACTTTTCAAAATACTTATTACTTCTCAAAGCATACTCCTTAAAACTGAAATTCTATCTTCTTTTCTTACTTTACTTCTTCACTTTTCAAAATACTTATTACTTCTCAAAGCATACTACTTAAACTGAAATTCTATCATCTTTTCTTACTTTACTTCTTCACTTTTCTAAATACTTATTACTTCTCAAAGCATACTCCTTAAAACTGAAATTCTATCATCTTTTCTAACTCTACTTCTACGCTTTTCAAAATACTTATTACTTCTCAAAGCATACTCCTTAAAACTGAAATTCTATCTTCTTTTCTAACTCTACTTCTTCACTTTTCAAAATACTTATTACTTCTCAAAGCATACTCCTTAAAACTGAAATTCTATCTTCTTTTCTAACTCTACTTCTTCACTTTTCAAAATACTTATTACTTCTCAAAGCATACTCCTTAAAACTGAAATTCTATCTTCTTTTCTTACTTTACTTCTTCACTTTTCAAAATACTTATTACTTCTCAAAGTATACTCCTTAAAATTGAAATTCTATCATCTTTTCTTACTCTACTTCTTCACTTTTCAAAATACTTATTACTTCTCAAAGCATACTCCTTAAAACTGAAATTCTATCTTCTTTTCTAACTCTACTTCTTCACTTTTCAAAATACTTATTACTTCTCAAAGCATACTCAAAGCATACTCTTTAAAACTGAAATTCTATCTTCTTTTCTAACTCTACTTCTTCACTTTTCAAAATACTTATTACTTCTCAAAGTATACTCCTTAAAATTGAAATTCTATCTTCTTTTCTAACTCTACTTCTTCACTTTTCAAAATACTTATTACTTCTCAAAGCATACTCCTTAAAACTGAAATTCTATCTTCTTTTCTTACTTTACTTCTACACTTTTCAAAATACTTATTACTTCTCAAAGCATACTCCTTAAAATTGAAATTCTATCATCTTTTCTTACTCTACTTCTTCACTTTTCAAAATACTTATTACTTCTCAAAGCATACTCCTTAAAACTGAAATTCTATCTTCTTTTCTAACTCTACTTCTTCACTTTTCAAAATACTTATTACTTCTCAAAGCATACTCCTTAAAACTGAAATTCTATCTTCTTTTCTTACTTTACTTCTTCACTTTTCAAAATACTTATTACTTCTCAAAGAAATTCTATCTTCTTTTCTTACTTTACTTCTTCACTTTTCAAAATACTTATTACTTCTATACTCCTTAAAATTGAAATTCTATCTTCTTTTCTAACTCTACTTCTTCACTTTTCAAAATACTTATTACTTCTCAAAGCATACTCCTTAAAACTGAAATTCTATCTTCTTTTCTAACTCTACTTCTTCACTTTTCAAAATACTTATTACTTCTCAAAGTATACTCCTTAAAATTGAAATTCTATCATCTTTTCTTACTTTACTTCTTCACTTTTCTAAATACTTAATACTTCTCAAAGCATACTACTTAAAACTGAAATTCTATCATCTTTTCTTACTTTACTTCTTCACTTTTCTAAATACTTATTACTTCTCAAAGCATACTCCTTAAAACTGAAATTCTATCTTCTTTTCTAACTTTACTTCTACACTTTTCAAAATACTTATTCTCAAAGCATACTCCTTAAAACTGAAATTCTATCTTCTTTTCTACTTTACTTCTTCACTTTTCAAAATACTTATTACTTCTCAAAGTATACTCCTTAAAATTGAAATTCTATCTTCTTTTCTTACTTTACTTCTTCACTTTTCAAAATACTTATTACTTCTCAAAGCATACTCCTTAAAACTGAAATTCTATCTTCTTTTCTTACTTTACTTCTTCACTTTTCTAAATACTTATTACTTCTCAAAGCATACTCCTTAAAACTGAAATTCTATCTTCTTTTCTTACTTTACTTCTACACTTTTCAAAATACTTATTACTTCTCAAAGCATACTCCTTAAAACTGAAATTCTATCTTCTTTTCTTACTTTACTTCTTCACTTTTCAAAATACTTATTACTTCTCAAAGCATACTCCTTAAAACTGAAATTCTATCTTCTTTTCTAACTCTACTTATTCACTTTTCAAAATACTTATTACTTCTCAAAGCATACTCCTTAAAACTGAAATTCTATCTTCTTTTCTTACTTTACTTCTTCACTTTTCAAAATACTTATTACTTCTCAAAGCATACTCCTTAAAACTGAAATTCTATCTTCTTTTCTTACTTTACTTCTTCACTTTTCAAAATACTTATTACTTCTCAAAGCATACTCCTTAAACTGAAATTCTATCTTCTTTTCTAACTCTACTTATTCACTTTTCAAAATACTTATTACTTCTCAAAGCATACTCCTTAAAACTGAAATTCTATCTTCTTTTCTTACTTTACTTCTTCACTTTTCAAAATACTTATTACTTCTCAAAGCATACTCCTTAAAACTGAAATTCTATCTTCTTTTCTTACTTTACTTCTACACTTTTCAAAATACTTATTACTTCTCAAAGCATACTCCTTAAACTGAAATTCTATCTTCTTTTCTAACTCTACTTCTACACTTTTCAAATACTTATTACTTCTCAAAGCATACTCCTTAAAACTGAAATTCTATCTTCTTTTCTAACTCTACTTCTACACTTTTCAAAATACTTATTACTTCTCAAAGCATACTCCTTAAAACTGAAATTCTATCTTCTTTTCTAACTCTACTTCTTCACTTTTCAAAATACTTATTACTTCTCAAAGCATACTCCTTAAAACTGAAATTCTATCTTCTTTTCTTACTTTACTTCTACACTTTTCAAAATACTTATTACTTCTCAAAGCATACTCCTTAAAACTGAAATTCTATCTTCTTTTCTAACTCTACTTCTTCACTTTTCAAAATACTTATTACTTCTCAAAGCATACTCCTTAAAACTGAAATTCTATCTTCTTTTCTTACTTTACTTCTTCACTTTTCAAAATACTTATTACTTCTCAAAGCATACTCCTTAAAACTGAAATTCTATCTTCTTTTCTTACTTTACTTCTTCACTTTTCAAAATACTTATTACTTCTCAAAGCATACTCCTTAAAACTGAAATTCTATCTTCTTTTCTAACTCTACTTCTTCACTTTTCAAAATACTTATTACTTCTCAAAGCATACTCCTTAAAACTGAAATTCTATCTTCTTTTCTTACTTTACTTCTTCACTTTTCAAAATACTTATTACTTCTCAAAGCATACTCCTTAAAACTGAAATTCTATCTTCTTTTCTAACTCTACTTCTTCACTTTTCAAAATACTTATTACTTCTCAAAGCATACTCCTTAAAACTGAAATTCTATCTTCTTTTCTTACTTTACTTCTACACTTTTCAAAATACTTATTACTTCTCAAAGCATACTCCTTAAAACTGAAATTCTATCTTCTTTTCTTACTCTACTTCTTCACTTTTCAAAATACTTATTACTTCTCAAAGCATACTCCTTAAAACTGAAATTCTATCTTCTTTTCTTACTTTACTTCTACACTTTTCAAAATACTTATTACTTCTCAAAGCATACTCCTTAAAACTGAAATTCTATCTTCTTTTCTTACTTTACTTCTTCACTTTTCAAAATACTTATTACTTCTCAAAGCATACTCCTTAAAACTGAAATTCTATCTTCTTTTCTTACTTTACTTCTACACTTTTCAAAATACTTATTACTTCTCAAAGCATACTCCTTAAAACTGAAATTCTATCTTCTTTTCTAACTCTACTTCTTCACTTTTCAAAATACTTATTACTTCTCAAAGCATACTCCTTAAAACTGAAATTCTATCTTCTTTTCTTACTTTACTTCTTCACTTTTCAAAATACTTATTACTTCTCAAAGCATACTCCTTAAAACTGAAATTCTATCTTCTTTTCTTACTTTACTTCTTCACTTTTCAAAATATTTATTACTTCTCAAAGCATACTCTTTAAAACTGAAATTCTATCTTCTTTTCTTACTTTACTTCTTCACTTTTCAAAATACTTATTACTTCTCAAAGCATACTCCTTAAAACTGAAATTCTATCTTCTTTTCTTACTTTACTTCTTCACTTTTCAAAATACTTATTACTTCTCAAAGCATACTCCTTAAAACTGAAATTCTATCTTCTTTTCTTACTCTACTTCTTCACTTTTCAAAATATTTATTACTTCTCAAAGCATACTCCTTAAAACTGAAATTCTATCTTCTTTTCTTACTTTACTTCTTCACTTTTCAAAATACTTATTACTTCTCAAAGCATCTCCTTAAAACTGAAATTCTATCTTCTTTTCTTACTTTACTTCTTCACTTTTCAAAATACTTATTACTTCTCAAAGACTGAAGTTCTATCATCTTTTCTAACTCTACTTCTTCACTTTTCAAAATACTTAATACTTCTCAAAGCATACTCCTTAAAACTGAAATTCTATCTTCTTTTCTTACTTTACTTCTTCACTTTTCAAAATACTTATTTTCTCAAAGCATACTCCTTACTGAAATTCTATCTTCTTTTCTTACTTTACTTCTTCACTTTTCAAAATACTTATTACTTCTCAAAGCATACTCCTTAAAACTGAATTTCTATCTTCTTTTCTTACTTTACTTCTACACTTTTATACTTATTCTTCTCAAAGCATACTCCTTAAAACTGAAATTTATCATCTTTTCTAACTCTACTTATTCACTTTTCTAAATACTTATTACTTCTCAAAGCATACTCCTTAAAACTGAAATTCTATCTTCTTTTCTAACTCTATACACTTTTCAAAATACTTATTACTTCTCAAAGCATACTCCTTCTTCTATCTTCTTTTCTTACTTTACTTCTTCACTTTTCAAAATACTTATTACTTTGAAAAGTGAAGAAGTAAAGTAAGAAAAGAAGATAGAATTTCAGTTTTAAAGTATGCTTTGAGAAGTAATAAGTATTTTGAAAAGTGTAGAAGTAGAGTAAGAAAAGAAGATAGAATTTCAGTTTTAAGGAGTATGCTTTGAGAAGTAATAAGTATTTAGAAAAGTGAATAAGTAGAGTTAGAAAAGATGATAGAATTTCAGTTTTAAGGAGTATGCTTTGAGAAGTAATAAGTATTTTGAAAAGTGTAGAAGTAAAGTAAGAAAAGAAGATAGAATTTCAGTTTTAAGGAGTATGCTTTGAGAAGTAATAAGTATTTGAAAAGTGAAGAAGTAAAGTAAGAAAAGAAGATAGAATTTCAGTTTTAAGGAGTATGCTTTGAGAAGTAATAAGTATTTTGAAAAGTGAAGAAGTAAAGTAAGAAAAGAAGATAGAATTTCAGTTTTAAGGAGTATGCTTTGAGAAGTAATAAGTATTTAGAAAAGTGAATAAGTAGAGTTAGAAAAGATGATAGAATTTCAGTTTTAAGGAGTATGCTTTGAGAAGTAATAAGTATTTTGAAAAGTGAAGAAGTAAAGTAAGAAAAGAAGATAGAATTTCAGTTTTAAGGAGTATGCTTTGAGAAGTAATAAGTATTTTGAAAAGTGAAGAAGTAAAGTAAGAAAAGAAGATAGAATTTCAGTTTTAAGGAGTATGCTTTGAGAAGTAATAAATATTTTGAAAAGTGAAGAAGTAAAGTAAGAAAAGAAGATAGAATTTCAGTTTTAAGGAGTATGCTTTGAGAAGTAATAAGTATTTTGAAAAGTGAAGAAGTAAAGTAAGAAAAGAAGATAGAATTTCAGTTTTAAGGAGTATGCTTTGAGAAGTAATAAGTATTTTGAAAAGTGAAGAAGTAAAGTAAGAAAAGAAGATAGAATTTCAGTTTTAAGGAGTATGCTTTGAGAAGTAATAAATATTTTGAAAAGTGAAGAAGTAAAGTAAGAAAAGAAGATAGAATTTCAGTTTTAAGGAGTATGCTTTGAGAAGTAATAAGTATTTTGAAAAGTGAAGAAGTAAAGTAAGAAAAGAAGATAGAATTTCAGTTTTAAGGAGTATGCTTTGAGAAGTAATAAGTATTTTGAAAAGTGAAGAAGTAAAGTAAGAAAAGAAGATAGAATTTCAGTTTTAAGGAGTATGCTTTGAGAAGTAATAAGTATTTTGAAAAGTGTAGAAGTAAAGTAAGAAAAGAAGATAGAATTTCAGTTTTAAGGAGTATGCTTTGAGAAGTAATAAGTATTTTGAAAAGTGAAGAAGTAAAGTAAGAAAAGAAGATAGAATTTCAGTTTTAAGGAGTATGCTTTGAGAAGTAATAAGTATTTTGAAAAGTGAAGAAGTAAAGTAAGAAAAGAAGATAGAATTTCAGTTTTAAGGAGTATGCTTTGAGAAGTAATAAGTATTTTGAAAAGTGAAGAAGTAGAGTTAGAAAAGAAGATAGAATTTCAGTTTTAAGGAGTATGCTTTGAGAAGTAATAAGTATTTTGAAAAGTGTAGAAGTAGAGTTAGAAAAGAAGATAGAATTTCAGTTTTAAGGAGTATGCTTTGAGAAGTAATAAGTATTTTGAAAAGTGAAGAAGTAAAGTAAGAAAAGAAGATAGAATTTCAGTTTTAAGGAGTATGCTTTGAGAAGTAATAAGTATTTTGAAAAGTGAAGAAGTAAAGTAAGAAAAGAAGATAGAATTTCAGTTTTAAGGAGTATGCTTTGAGAAGTAATAAGTATTTTGAAAAGTGAAGAAGTAGAGTAAGAAAAGAAGATAGAATTTCAGTTTTAAGGAGTATGCTTTGAGAAGTAATAAGTATTTTGAAAAGTGAAGAAGTAAAGTAAGAAAAGAAGATAGAATTTCAGTTTTAAGGAGTATGCTTTGAGAAGTAATAAGTATTTTGAAAAGTGAAGAAGTAAAGTAAGAAAAGAAGATAGAATTTCAGTTTTAAGGAGTATGCTTTGAGAAGTAATAAGTATTTTGAAAAGTGAAGAAGTAAAGTAAGAAAAGAAGATAGAATTTCAGTTTTAAGGAGTATGCTTTGAGAAGTAATAAGTATTTTGAAAAGTGAAGAAGTAAAGTAAGAAAAGAAGATAGAATTTCAGTTTTAAGGAGTATGCTTTGAGAAGTAATAAGTATTTTGAAAAGTGAAGAAGTAGAGTTAGAAAAGAAGATAGAATTTCAGTTTTAAGGAGTATGCTTTGAGAAGTAATAAGTATTTTGAAAAGTGAAGAAGTAAAGTAAGAAAAGAAGATAGAATTTCAGTTTTAAGGAGTATGCTTTGAGAAGTAATAAGTATTTTGAAAAGTGAAGAAGTAGAGTTAGAAAAGAAGATAGAATTTCAGTTTTAAGGAGTATGCTTTGAGAAGTAATAAGTATTTTGAAAAGTGTAGAAGTAGAGTAAGAAAAGAAGATAGAATTTCAGTTTTAAGGAGTATGCTTTGAGAAGTAATAAGTATTTTGAAAAGTGAAGAAGTAAAGTAAGAAAAGATGATAGAATTTCAGTTTTAAGGAGTATGCTTTGAGAAGTAATAAGTATTTTGAAAAGTGAAGAAGTAGAGTTAGAAAAGAAGATAGAATTTCAGTTTTAAGGAGTATGCTTTGAGAAGTAATAAGTATTTTGAAAAGTGAAGAAGTAAAGTAAGAAAAGAAGATAGAATTTCAGTTTTAAGGAGTATGCTTTGAGAAGTAATAAGTATTTTGAAAAGTGAAGAAGTAAAGTAAGAAAAGAAGATAGAATTTCAGTTTTAAGGAGTATGCTTTGAGAAGTAATAAGTATTTTGAAAAGTGAATAAGTAGAGTTAGAAAAGAAGATAGAATTTCAGTTTTAAGGAGTATGCTTTGAGAAGTAATAAGTATTTTGAAAAGTGAAGAAGTAAAGTAAGAAAAGAAGATAGAATTTCAGTTTTAAGGAGTATGCTTTGAGAAGTAATAAGTATTTTGAAAAGTGAAGAAGTAAAGTAAGAAAAGAAGATAGAATTTCAGTTTTAAAGAGTATGCTTTGAGAAGTAATAAATATTTTGAAAAGTGAAGAAGTAAAGTAAGAAAAGAAGATAGAATTTCAGTTTTAAGGAGTATGCTTTGAGAAGTAATAAGTATTTTGAAAAGTGAAGAAGTAAAGTAAGAAAAGAAGATAGAATTTCAGTTTTAAGGAGTATGCTTTGAGAAGTAATAAGTATTTTGAAAAGTGAAGAAGTAAAGTAAGAAAAGAAGATAGAATTTCAGTTTTAAGGAGTATGCTTTGAGAAGTAATAAGTATTTTGAAAAGTGTAGAAGTAAAGTAAGAAAAGAAGATAGAATTTCAGTTTTAAGGAGTATGCTTTGAGAAGTAATAAGTATTTTGAAAAGTGAAGAAGTAAAGTAAGAAAAGAAGATAGAATTTCAGTTTTAAGGAGTATGCTTTGAGAAGTAATAAGTATTTTGAAAAGTGTAGAAGTAAAGTAAGAAAAGAAGATAGAATTTCAGTTTTAAGGAGTATGCTTTGAGAAGTAATAAGTATTTTGAAAAGTGAAGAAGTAGAGTTAGAAAAGAAGATAGAATTTCAGTTTTAAGGAGTATGCTTTGAGAAGTAATAAGTATTTTGAAAAGTGTAGAAGTAGAGTTAGAAAAGAAGATAGAATTTCAGTTTTAAGGAGTATGCTTTGAGAAGTAATAAGTATTTTGAAAAGTGAAGAAGTAGAGTTAGAAAAGAAGATAGAATTTCAGTTTTAAGGAGTATGCTTTGAGAAGTAATAAGTATTTTGAAAAGTGAAGAAGTAAAGTAAGAAAAGAAGATAGAATTTCAGTTTTAAGGAGTATGCTTTGAGAAGTAATAAGTATTTTGAAAAGTGAAGAAGTAGAGTTAGAAAAGAAGATAGAATTTCAGTTTTAAGGAGTATGCTTTGAGAAGTAATAAGTATTTTGAAAAGTGTAGAAGTAAAGTAAGAAAAGAAGATAGAATTTCAGTTTATAAGGAGTATGCTTTGAGAAGTAATAAGTATTTTGAAAAGTGAAGAAGTAAAGTAAGAAAAGAAGATAGAATTTCAGTTTTAAGGAGTATGCTTTGAGAAGTAATAAGTATTTTGAAAAGTGAAGAAGTAGAGTTAGAAAAGAAGATAGAATTTCAGTTTTAAGGAGTATGCTTTGAGAAGTAATAAATATTTTGAAAAGTGAAGAAGTAAAGTAAGAAAAGAAGATAGAATTTCAGTTTTAAGGAGTATGCTTTGAGAAGTAATAAGTATTTTGAAAAGTGTAGAAGTAGAGTTAGAAAAGAAGATAGAATTTCAGTTTTAAGGAGTATGCTTTGAGAAGTAATAAGTATTTTGAAAAGTGTAGAAGTAGAGTTAGAAAAGAAGATAGAATTTCAGTTTTAAGGAGTATACTTTGAGAAGTAATAAGTATTTTGAAAAGTGTAGTAGTAGAGTTAGAAAAGAAGATAGAATTTCAGTTTTAAGGAGTATGCTTTGAGAAGTAATAAGTATTTTGAAAAGTGTAGAAGTAGAGTTAGAAAAGAAGATAGAATTTCAGTTTTAAGGAGTATGCTTTGAGAAGTAATAAGTATTTTGAAAAGTGTAGAAGTAAAGTAAGAAAAGAAGATAGAATTTCAGTTTTAAGGAGTATGCTTTGAGAAGTAATAAGTATTTTGAAAAGTGAAGAAGTAGAGTTAGAAAAGAAGATAGAATTTCAGTTTTAAGGAGTATGCTTTGAGAAGTAATAAGTATTTAGAAAAGTGAATAAGTAGAGTTAGAAAAGAAGATAGAATTTCAGTTTTAAGGAGTATGCTTTGAGAAGTAATAAGTATTTTGAAAAGTGAAGAAGTAGAGTTAGAAAAGAAGATAGAATTTCAGTTTTAAGGAGTATGCTTTGAGAAGTAATAAGTATTTAGAAAAGTGAATAAGTAGAGTTAGAAAAGATGATAGAATTTCAGTTTTAAGGAGTATGCTTTGAGAAGTAATAAATATTTTGAAAAGTGAAGAAGTAGAGTTAGAAAAGAAGATAGAATTTCAGTTTTAAGGAGTATGCTTTGAGAAGTAATAAGTATTTTGAAAAGTGTAGAAGTAAAGTAAGAAAAGAAGATAGAATTTCAGTTTTAAGGAGTATGCTTTGAGAAGTAATAAGTATTTTGAAAAGTGAAGAAGTAAAGTAAGAAAAGAAGATAGAATTTCAGTTTTAAGGAGTATGCTTTGAGAAGTAATAAGTATTTTGAAAAGTGAAGAAGTAGAGTTAGAAAAGAAGATAGAATTTCAGTTTTAAGGAGTATGCTTTGAGAAGTAATAAGTATTTTGAAAAGTGAAGAAGTAAAATAAGAAAAGAAGATAGAATTTCAGTTTTAAGGAGTATGCTTTGAGAAGTAATAAGTATTTTGAAAAGTGAAGAAGTAAAGTAAGAAAAGAAGATAGAATTTCAGTTTTAAGGAGTATGCTTTGAGAAGTAATAAGTATTTTGAAAAGTGAAGAAGTAAAGTAAGAAAAGAAGATAGAATTTCAGTTTTAAGGAGTATGCTTTGAGAAGTAATAAGTATTTTGAAAAGTGAAGAAGTAAAGTAAGAAAAGAAGATAGAATTTCAGTTTTAAGGAGTATGCTTTGAGAAGTAATAAGTATTTTGAAAAGTGTAGAAGTAAAGTAAGAAAAGAAGATAGAATTTCAGTTTTAAGGAGTATGCTTTGAGAAGTAATAAGTATTTTGAAAAGTGAAGAAGTAAAGTAAGAAAAGAAGATAGAATTTCAGTTTTAAGGAGTATGCTTTGAGAAGTAATAAGTATTTTGAAAAGTGAAGAAGTAAAGTAAGAAAAGAAGATAGAATTTCAGTTTTAAGGAGTATGCTTTGAGAAGTAATAAGTATTTTGAAAAGTGAAGAAGTAAAGTAAGAAAAGATGATAGAATTTCAGTTTTAAGGAGTATGCTTTGAGAAGTAATAAGTATTTTGAAAAGTGAAGAAGTAGAGTTAGAAAAGAAGATAGAATTTCAGTTTTAAGGAGTATGCTTTGAGAAGTAATAAGTATTTTGAAAAGTGAAGAAGTAAAGTAAGAAAAGAAGATAGAATTTCAGTTTTAAGGAGTATGCTTTGAGAAGTAATAAGTATTTTGAAAAGTGAAGAAGTAAAGTAAGAAAAGAAGATAGAATTTCAGTTTTAAGGAGTATGCTTTGAGAAGTAATAAGTATTTTGAAAAGTGAAGAAGTAGAGTTAGAAAAGAAGATAGAATTTCAGTTTTAAGGAGTATGCTTTGAGAAGTAATAAGTATTTTGAAAAGTGTAGAAGTAAAGTAAGAAAAGAAGATAGAATTTCAGTTTTAAGGAGTATGCTTTGAGAAGTAATAAGTATTTTGAAAAGTGAAGAAGTAAAGTAAGAAAAGAAGATAGAATTTCAGTTTTAAGGAGTATGCTTTGAGAAGTAATAAGTATTTTGAAAAGTGAAGAAGTAAAGTAAGAAAAGAAGATAGAATTTCAGTTTTAAGGAGTATGCTTTGAGAAGTAATAAGTATTTTGAAAAGTGAAGAAGTAAAGTAAGAAAAGAAGATAGAATTTCAGTTTTAAGGAGTATGCTTTGAGAAGTAATAAGTATTTTGAAAAGTGAAGAAGTAAAGTAAGAAAAGAAGATAGAAATTCAGTTTTAAGGAGTATGCTTTGAGAAGTAATAAGTATTTTGAAAAGTGAAGAAGTAAAGTAAGAAAAGAAGATAGAATTTCAGTTTTAAGGAGTATGCTTTGAGAAGTAATAAGTATTTTGAAAAGTGAAGAAGTAGAGTTAGAAAAGAAGATAGAATTTCAGTTTTAAGGAGTATGCTTTGAGAAGTAATAAGTATTTTGAAAAGTGTAGAAGTAAAGTAAGAAAGAAGATAGAATTTCAGTTTTAAGGAGTATGCTTTGAGAAGTAATAAGTATTTTGAAAAGTGAAGAAGTAAAGTAAGAAAAGAAGATAGAATTTCAGTTTTAAGGAGTATGCTTTGAGAAGTAATAAGTATTTTGAAAAGTGAAGAAGTAAAGTAAGAAAAGAAGATAGAATTTCAGTTTTAAGGAGTATGCTTTGAGAAGTAATAAGTATTTTGAAAAGTGAAGAAGTAAAGTAAGAAAAGAAGATAGAATTTCAGTTTTAAGGAGTATGCTTTGAGAAGTAATAAGTATTTTGAAAAGTGAAGAAGTAAAGTAAGAAAAGAAGATAGAATTTCAGTTTTAAGGAGTATGCTTTGAGAAGTAATAAGTATTTTGAAAAGTGTAGAAGTAAAGTAAGAAAAGAAGATAGAATTTCAGTTTTAAGGAGTATGCTTTGAGAAGTAATAAGTATTTTGAAAAGTGAAGAAGTAGAGTTAGAAAAGAAGATAGAATTTCAGTTTTAAGGAGTATGCTTTGAGAAGTAATAAGTATTTTGAAAAGTGTAGAAGTAGAGTTAGAAAAGAAGATAGAATTTCAGTTTTAAGGAGTATGCTTTGAGAAGTAATAAGTATTTTGAAAAGTGAAGAAGTAGAGTTAGAAAAGAAGATAGAATTTCAGTTTTAAGGAGTATGCTTTGAGAAGTAATAAGTATTTTGAAAAGTGAAGAAGTAAAGTAAGAAAAGAAGATAGAATTTCAGTTTTAAGGAGTATGCTTTGAGAAGTAATAAGTATTTTGAAAAGTGAAGAAGTAGAGTTAGAAAAGAAGATAGAATTTCAGTTTTAAGGAGTATGCTTTGAGAAGTAATAAGTATTTTGAAAAGTGTAGAAGTAAAGTAAGAAAAGAAGATAGAATTTCAGTTTATAAGGAGTATGCTTTGAGAAGTAATAAGTATTTTGAAAAGTGAAGAAGTAAAGTAAGAAAAGAAGATAGAATTTCAGTTTTAAGGAGTATGCTTTGAGAAGTAATAAGTATTTTGAAAAGTGAAGAAGTAGAGTTAGAAAAGAAGATAGAATTTCAGTTTTAAGGAGTATGCTTTGAGAAGTAATAAATATTTTGAAAAGTGAAGAAGTAAAGTAAGAAAAGAAGATAGAATTTCAGTTTTAAGGAGTATGCTTTGAGAAGTAATAAGTATTTTGAAAAGTGTAGAAGTAGAGTTAGAAAAGAAGATAGAATTTCAGTTTTAAGGAGTATGCTTTGAGAAGTAATAAGTATTTTGAAAAGTGTAGAAGTAGAGTTAGAAAAGAAGATAGAATTTCAGTTTTAAGGAGTATACTTTGAGAAGTAATAAGTATTTTGAAAAGTGTAGTAGTAGAGTTAGAAAAGAAGATAGAATTTCAGTTTTAAGGAGTATGCTTTGAGAAGTAATAAGTATTTTGAAAAGTGTAGAAGTAGAGTTAGAAAAGAAGATAGAATTTCAGTTTTAAGGAGTATGCTTTGAGAAGTAATAAGTATTTTGAAAAGTGTAGAAGTAAAGTAAGAAAAGAAGATAGAATTTCAGTTTTAAGGAGTATGCTTTGAGAAGTAATAAGTATTTTGAAAAGTGAAGAAGTAGAGTTAGAAAAGAAGATAGAATTTCAGTTTTAAGGAGTATGCTTTGAGAAGTAATAAGTATTTAGAAAAGTGAATAAGTAGAGTTAGAAAAGAAGATAGAATTTCAGTTTTAAGGAGTATGCTTTGAGAAGTAATAAGTATTTTGAAAAGTGAAGAAGTAGAGTTAGAAAAGAAGATAGAATTTCAGTTTTAAGGAGTATGCTTTGAGAAGTAATAAGTATTTTGAAAAGTGAAGAAGTAAAGTAAGAAAAGAAGATAGAATTTCAGTTTTAAGGAGTATGCTTTGAGAAGTAATAAGTATTTTGAAAAGTGAATAAGTAGAGTTAGAAAAGAAGATAGAATTTCAGTTTTAAGGAGTATGCTTTGAGAAGTAATAAGTATTTTGAAAAGTGTAGAAGTAAAGTAAGAAAAGAAGATAGAATTTCAGTTTTAAGGAGTATGCTTTGAGAAGTAATAAGTATTTTGAAAAGTGAAGAAGTAGAGTTAGAAAAGAAGATAGAATTTCAGTTTTAAGGAGTATGCTTTGAGAAGTAATAAGTATTTTGAAAAGTGAAGAAGTAAAGTAAGAAAAGAAGATAGAATTTCAGTTTTAAGGAGTATGCTTTGAGAAGTAATAAGTATTTTGAAAAGTGTAGAAGTAAAGTAAGAAAAGAAGATAGAATTTCAGTTTTAAGGAGTATGCTTTGAGAAGTAATAAGTATTTTGAAAAGTGAAGAAGTAAAGTAAGAAAAGAAGATAGAATTTCAGTTTTAAGGAGTATGCTTTGAGAAGTAATAAGTATTTTGAAAAGTGAAGAAGTAAAGTAAGAAAAGAAGATAGAATTTCAGTTTTAAGGAGTATGCTTTGAGAAGTAATAAGTATTTAGAAAAGTGAATAAGTAGAGTTAGAAAAGATGATAGAATTTCAGTTTTAAGGAGTATGCTTTGAGAAGTAATAAGTATTTTGAAAAGTGAAGAAGTAGAGTTAGAAAAGAAGATAGAATTTCAGTTTTAAGGAGTATGCTTTGAGAAGTAATAAGTATTTTGAAAAGTGAAGAAGTAAAGTAAGAAAAGAAGATAGAATTTCAGTTTTAAGGAGTATGCTTTGAGAAGTAATAAGAATTTAGAAAAGTGAAGAAGTAAAGTAAGAAAAGAAGATAGAATTTCAGTTTTAAGGAGTATGCTTTGAGAAGTAATAAGTATTTTGAAAAGTGTAGAAGTAAAGTAAGAAAAGAAGATAGAATTTCAGTTTTAAGGAGTATGCTTTGAGAAGTAATAAGTATTTTGAAAAGTGTAGTAGTAAAGTAAGAAAAGAAGATAGAATTTCAGTTTTAAGGAGTATGCTTTGAGAAGTAATAAGTATTTTGAAAAGTGAAGAAGTAAAGTAAGAAAAGATGATAGAATTTCAGTTTTAAGGAGTATGCTTTGAGAAGTAATAAGTATTTTGAAAAGTGAAGAAGTAAAGTAAGAAAAGAAGATAGAATTTCAGTTTTAAGGAGTATGCTTTGAGAAGTAATAAGTATTTTGAAAAGTGAAGAAGTAAAGTAAGAAAAGAAGATAGAATTTCAGTTTTAAGGAGTATGCTTTGAGAAGTAATAAGTATTTTGAAAAGTGAAGAAGTAAAGTAAGAAAAGAAGATAGAATTTCAGTTTTAAGGAGTATGCTTTGAGAAGTAATAAGTATTTTGAAAAGTGAAGAAGTAGAGTTAGAAAAGAAGATAGAATTTCAGTTTTAAGGAGTATGCTTTGAGAAGTAATAAGTATTTTGAAAAGTGAAGAAGTAAAGTAAGAAAAGAAGATAGAATTTCAGTTTTAAGGAGTATGCTTTGAGAAGTAATAAGTATTTTGAAAAGTGAAGAAGTAGAGTTAGAAAAGAAGATAGAATTTCAGTTTTAAGGAGTATGCTTTGAGAAGTAATAAGTATTTTGAAAAGTGTAGAAGTAAAGTAAGAAAAGAAGATAGAATTTCAGTTTTAAGGAGTATGCTTTGAGAAGTAATAAGTATTTTGAAAAGTGAAGAAGTAAAGTAAGAAAAGAAGATAGAATTTCAGTTTTAAGGAGTATGCTTTGAGAAGTAATAAGTATTTTGAAAAGTTAAGAAGTAGAGTTAGAAAAGAAGATAGAATTTCAGTTTTAAGGAGTATGCTTTGAGAAGTAATAAGTATGAATAAGTTTTAGAAAAGATGATAGAATTTCAGTTTTAAGGAGTATGCTTTGAGAAGTAATAAGTATTTTGAAAAAGAAGTAAAGTAAGAAAAGAAGATTTCAGTTTTAAGGAGTATGCTTTGAGAAGTAATAAGTATTTTGAAAAGTGAAGAAGTAAAGTAAGAAAAGAAGATAGAATTTCAGTTTTAAGGAGTATGCTTTGAGAAGTAATAAGTATTTTGAAAAGTGAAGAAGTAAAGTTAGAAAAGAAGATAGAATTTCAGTTTTAAGGAGTATGCTTTGAGAAGTAATAAGTATTTTGAAAAGTGAAGAAGTAGAGTTAGAAAAGAAGATAGAATTTCAGTTTTAAGGAGTATGCTTTGAGAAGTAATAAGTATTTTGAAAAGTGAAGAAGTAAAGTAAGAAAAGAAGATAGAATTTCAGTTTTAAGGAGTATGCTTTGAGAAGTAATAAGTATTTTGAAAAGTGAAGAAGTAAAGTAAGAAAAGATGATAGAATTTCAGTTTTAAGGAGTATGCTTTGAGAAGTAATAAGTATTTTGAAAAGTGTAGAAGTAAAGTTAGAAAAGAAGATAGAATTTCAGTTTTAAGGAGTATGCTTTGAGAAGTAATAAGTATTTTGAAAAGTGAAGAAGTAAAGTAAGAAAAGAAGATAGAATTTCAGTTTTAAGGAGTATGCTTTGAGAAGTAATAAGTATTTTGAAAAGTGAAGAAGTAGAGTTAGAAAAGAAGATAGAATTTCAGTTTTAAGGAGTATGCTTTGAGAAGTAATAAGTATTTTGAAAAGTGAAGACGTAAAGTAAGAAAAGAAGATAGAATTTCAGTTTTAAGGAGTATGCTTTGAGAAGTAATAAATATTTTGAAAAGTGAAGAAGTAAAGTAAGAAAAGAAGATAGAATTTCAGTTTTAAGGAGTATGCTTTGAGAAGTAATAAGTATTTTGAAAAGTGAAGAAGTAGAGTTAGAAAAGAAGATAGAATTTCAGTTTTAAGGAGTATGCTTTGAGAAGTAATAAGTATTTTGAAAAGTGAAGAAGTAAAGTAAGAAAAGATGATAGAATTTCAGTTTTAAGGAGTATGCTTTGAGAAGTAATAAGTATTTTGAAAAGTGTAGAAGTAAAGTAAGAAAAGAAGATAGAATTTCAGTTTTAAGGAGTATGCTTTGAGAAGTAATAAGTATTTTGAAAAGTGAAGAAGTAAAGTAGAAAAGAAGATAGAATTTCAGTTTTAAGGAGTATGCTTTGAGAAGTAATAAGTATTTTGAAAAGTGAAGAAGTAAAGTAAGAAAGAAGATAGAATTTCAGTTTTAAGGAGTATGCTTTGAGAAGTAATAAGTATTTTGAAAAGTGAAGAAGTAAAGTAAGAAAGAAGATAGAATTTCAGTTTTAAGGAGAATGCTTTGAGAAGTAATAAGTATTTTGAAAAGTGAAGAAGTAAAGTTAGAAAAGAAGAGAGAATTTCAGTTTTAAGGAGTATGCTTTGAGAAGTAATAAGTATTTTGAAAAGTGAAGAAGTAGAGTTAGAAAAGAAGATAGAATTTCAGTTTTAAGGAGTATGCTTTGAGAAGTAATAAGTATTTAGAAAAGTGAATAAGTAGAGTTAGAAAAGATGATAGAATTTCAGTTTAAGGAGTATGCTTTGAGAAGTAATAAGTATTTTGAAAAGTGAAGAAGTAGAGTTAGAAAAGAAGATAGAATTTCAGTTTTAAGGAGTATGCTTTGAGAAGTAATAAGTATTTTGAAAAGTGAAGAAGTAAAGTAAGAAAAGAAGATAGAATTTCAGTTTTAAGGAGTATGCTTTGAGAAGAAGTAAAGTTAGAAGAAGATAGAATTTCAGTTTTAAGGAGTATGCTTTGAGAAGTAATAAGTATTTTGAAAAGTGAAGAAGTAAAGTAAGAAAAGAAGATAGAATTTCAGTTTTAAGGAGTATGCTTTGAGAAGTAATAAGTATTTTGAAAAGTGAAAGAAGTAGAGTTAGAAAAGAAGATAGAATTTCAGTTTTAAGGAGTATGCTTTGAGAAGTAATAAGTAGAGTTAGAAAAGATGATAGAATTTCAGTTTTAAGGAGTATGCTTTGAGAAGTAATAAGTATTTTGAAAAGTGTAGAAGTAGAGTTAGAAAAGATGATAGAATTTCAGTTTTAAGGAGTATGCTTTGAGAAGTAATAAGTATTTAGAAAAGTGAATAAGTAGAGTTAGAAAAGATGATAGAATTTCAGTTTTAAGGAGTATGCTTTGAGAAGTAATAAGTATTTTGAAAAGTGAATAAGTAGAGTTAGAAAAGATGATAGAATTTCAGTTTTAAGGAGTATGCTTTGAGAAGTAATAAGTATTTTTGAAAAGTGAAATAAGTAGAGTTAGAAAAGATGATAGAATTTCAGTTTTAAGGAGTATGCTTTGAGAAGTAATAAGTATTTTGAAAAGTGTAGAAGTAAAGTAGAAAAGAAGATAGAATTTCAGTTTTAAGGAGTATGCTTTGAGAAGTAATAAATATTTTGAAAAGTGAAGAAGTAAAGTAAGAAAAGAAGATATAATTTCAGTTTTAAGGAGTATGCTTTGAGAAGTAATAAGTATTTTGAAAAGTGAAGAAGTAGAGTTAGAAAAGAAGATAGAATTTCAGTTAAAGCATACTCCTTAAAACTGAAATTCTATCTTCTTTTCTAACTCTACTTCTTCACTTTTCAAAATACTTATTACTTCTCAAAGCATACTCCTTAAAACTGAAATTATATCTTCTTTTCTTACTTTACTTCTTCACTTTTCAAAATATTTATTACTTCTCAAAGCATACTCCTTAAAACTGAAATTCTATCTTCTTTTCTTACTTTACTTCTACACTTTTCAAAATACTTATTACTTCTCAAAGCATACTCCTTAAAACTGAAATTCTATCATCTTTTCTAACTCTACTTATTCACTTTTCAAAATACTTATTACTTCTCAAAGCATACTCCTTAAAACTGAAATTCTATCATCTTTTCTAACTCTACTTATTCACTTTTCAAAATACTTATTACTTCTCAAAGCATACTCCTTAAAACTGAAATTCTATCATCTTTTCTAACTCTACTTATTCACTTTTCTAAATACTTATTACTTCTCAAAGCATACTCCTTAAAACTGAAATTCTATCATCTTTTCTAACTCTACTTCTACACTTTTCAAAATACTTATTACTTCTCAAAGCATACTCCTTAAAACTGAAATTCTATCATCTTTTCTAACTCTACTTATTACTTCTCAAAGCATACTCCTTAAAACTGAAATTCTATCTTCTTTTCTAACTCTACTTCTTCACTTTTCAAAATACTTATTACTTCTCAAAGCATACTCCTTAAAACTGAAATTCTATCTTCTTTTCTTACTTTACTTCTTCACTTTTCAAAATACTTATTACTTCTCAAAGCATACTCCTTAAAACTGAAATTCTATCTTCTTCTAACTTTACTTCTTCTCAAAGCATACTCCTTAAAACTGAAATTCTATCTTCTTTCTTACTTTACTTCTTCACTTTTCAAAATACTTATTACTTCTCAAAGCATACTCCTTAAAACTGAAATTCTATCTTCTTTTCTAACTCTACTTCTTCACTTTTCAAAATACTTATTACTTCTCAAAGCATACTCCTTAAAACTGAAATTCTATCATCTTTTCTAACTCTACTTATTCACTTTTCTAAATACTTATTACTTCTCAAAGCATACTCCTTAAAACTGAAATTCTATCTTCTTTTCTAACTCTACTTCTTCACTTTTCAAAATACTTATTACTTCTCAAAGCATACTCCTTAAAACTGAAATTCTCTCTTCTTTTCTAACTTTACTTCTTCACTTTTCAAAATACTTATTACTTCTCAAAGCATACTCCTTAAAACTGAAATTCTATCTTCTTTTCTTACTTTACTTCTTCACTTTTCTAAATACTTATTACTTCTCAAAGCATACTCCTTAAAACTGAAATTCTATCTTCTTTTCTAACTCTACTTCTACACTTTCAAAATACTTATTACTTCTCAAAGCATACTCCTTAAAACTGAAATTCTATCTTCTTTTCTTACTTTACTTCTTCACTTTTCAAAATACTTATTACTTCTCAAAGCATACTCCTTAAAACTGAAATTCTATCTTCTTTTCTAACTCTACTTCTTCACTTTTCAAAATACTTATTACTTCTCAAAGCATACTCCTTAAAACTGAAATTCTATCTTCTTTCTTACTTTACTTCTTCACTTTCAAAATACTTATTACTTCTCAAAGCATACTCCTTAAAACTGAAATTCTATCTTCTTTTCTTACTTTACTTCTTCACTTTTCAAAATACTTATTACTTCTCAAAGCATACTCCTTAAAACTGAAATTCTATCTTCTTTCTTACTTTACTTCTTCACTTTTCAAAATACTTATTACTTCTCAAAGCATACTCCTTAAAACTGAAATTCTATCTTCTTTTCTTACTTTACTTCTTCACTTTTCAAAATACTTATTACTTCTCAAAGCATACTCCTTAAAACTGAAATTCTATCTTCTTTTCTTACTTTACTTCTTCACTTTCAAAATACTTATTACTTCTCAAAGCATACTCCTTAAAACTGAAATTCTATCATCTTTTCTAACTCTACTTATTCACTTTTCTAAATACTTATTACTTCTCAAAGCATACTCCTTAAAACTGAAATTCTATCTTCTTTTCTAACTCTACTTCTACACTTTTCAAAATACTTATTACTTCTCAAAGCATACTCCTTAAAACTGAAATTCTATCTTCTTTTCTTACTTTACTTCTTCACTTTTCAAAATACTTATTACTTCTCAAAGCATACTCCTTAAAACTGAAATTCTATCTTCTTTTCTTACTTTACTTCTTCACTTTTCTAAATACTTATTACTTCTCAAAGCATACTCCTTAAAACTGAAATTCTATCTTCTTTTCTTACTTTACTTCTTCACTTTTCAAAATACTTATTACTTCTCAAAGCATACTCCTTAAAACTGAAATTCTATCTTCTTTTCTTACTTTACTTCTTCACTTTTCAAAATACTTATTACTTCTCAAAGCATACTCCTTAAAACTGAAATTCTATCTTCTTTTCTTACTTTACTTCTACACTTTTCAAAATACTTATTACTTCTCAAAGCATACTCCTTAAAACTGAACTTCTATCTTCTTTTCTAACTCTACTTCTTCACTTTTCAAAATACTTATTACTTCTCAAGCATACTTCCTTAAAACTGAAATTCTATCTTCTTTTCTTACTTTACTTCTTCACTTTTCAAAATACTTATTACTTCTCAAAGCATACTCCTTAAAACTGAAATTCTATCTTCTTTTCTTACTTTACTTCTTCACTTTCAAAATACTTATTACTTCTCAAAGCATACTCCTTAAAACTGAAATTCTATCTTCTTTTCTTACTTTACTTCTACACTTTTCAAAATACTTATTACTTCTCAAAGCATACTCCTTAAAACTGAAATTCTATCATCTTTTCTAACACACTTTTCAAAATACTTATTACTTCTCAAAGCATACTCCTTAAAACTGAAATTCTATCATCTTTCTAACTCTACTTATTCACTTTTCTAAATACTTATTACTTCTCAAAGCATACTCCTTAAAACTGAAATTCTATCATCTTTTCTAACTCTACTTCTACACTTTTCAAAATACTTATTACTTCTCAAAGCATACTCCTTAAAACTGAAATTCTATCTTCTTTTCTTACTTTACTTCTACACTTTTCAAAATACTTATTACTTCTCAAAGCATACTCCTTAAAACTGAAATTCTATCTTCTTTTCTTACTTATTACTTCTTCACTTTTCAAAATACTTATTACTTCTCAAAGCATACTCCTTAAAACTGAAATTCTATCTTCTTTTCTAACTCTACTTCTTCACTTTTCAAAATACTTATTACTTCTCAAAGCATACTCCTTAAAACTGAAATTCTATCTTCTTTTCTTACTTTACTTCTTCACTTTTCAAAATACTTATTACTTCTCAAAGCATACTCCTTAAAACTGAAATTCTATCTTCTTTTCTTACTTTACAACTTCACTTTTCTAAATACTTATTACTTCTCAAAGCATACTCCTTAAAACTGAAATTCTATCATCTTTTCTAACTCTACTTATTCACTTTTCAAAATACTTATTACTTCTCAAAGCATACTCCTTAAAACTGAAATTCTATCTTCTTTTCTAACTTTACTTCTTCACTTTTCAAAATACTTATTACTTCTCAAAGCATACTCCTTAAAACTGAAATTCTATCTTCCTTTTCTTACTTTACTTCTACACTTTTCAAAATACTTATTACTTCTCAAAGCATACTCCTTAAAACTGAAATTCTATCTTCTTTTCTTACTTTACTTCTTCACTTTTCAAAATACTTATTACTTCTCAAAGCATACTCCTTAAAACTGAAATTCTATCTTCTTTTCTTACTTTACTTCTTCACTTTTCAAAATACTTATTACTTCTCAAAGCATACTCCTTAAAACTGAAATTCTATCATCTTTTCTAACTCTACTTATTCACTTTTCAAAATACTTATTACTTCTCAAAGCATACTCCTTAAAACTGAAATTCTATCTTCTTTTCTAACTTTACTTCTTCACTTTTCAAAATACTTATTACTTCTCAAAGCATACTCCTTAAAACTGAAATTCTATCTTCTTTTCTTACTTTACTTCTTCACTTTTCAAAATACTTATTACTTCTCAAAGCATACTCCTTAA
This sequence comes from Loxodes magnus, assembly GCA_946699065.1. NCBI lineage: Eukaryota > Ciliophora > Karyorelictea > Loxodida > Loxodidae > Loxodes > Loxodes magnus. The sequence continues at coordinate 38,477 of CAMPDV010003811.1, forward strand.
AACTGAAATTCTATCTTCTTTTCTTACTTTACTTCTTCACTTTTCAAAATACTTATTACTTCTCAAAGCATACTCCTTAAAACTGAAATTCTATCATCTTTTCTAACTTTACTTCTACACTTTTCAAAATACTTATTACTTCTCAAAGCATACTCCTTAAAACTGAAATTCTATCTTCTTTTCTAACTCTACTTCTTCACTTTTCAAAATACTTATTACTTCTCAAAGCATACTCCTTAAAACTGAAATTCTATCTTCTTTTCTTACTTTACTTCTTCACTTTTCAAAATACTTATTACTTCTCAAAGCATACTCCTTAAAACTGAAATTCTATCATCTTTTCTTACTTTACTTCTTCACTTTTCAAAATACTTATTACTTCTCAAAGCATACTCCTTAAAACTGAATTTCTATCTTCTTTTCTTACTTTACTTCTTCACTTTTCAAAATACTTATTACTTCTCAAAGCATACTCCTTAAAACTGAAATTCTATCTTCTTTTCTAACTTTACTTCTACACTTTTCAAAATACTTATTACTTCTCAAAGCATACTCCTTAAAACTGAAATTCTATCATCTTTTCTAACTCTACTTATTCACTTTTCTAAATACTTATTACTTCTCAAAGCATACTCCTTAAAACTGAAATTCTATCTTCTTTTCTAACTTTACTTCTTCACTTTTCAAAATACTTATTACTTCTCAAAGCATACTCCTTAAAACTGAAATTCTATCTTCTTTTCTTACTTTACTTCTTCACTTTTCAAAATACTTATTACTTCTCAAAGCATACTCCTTAAAACTGAAATTCTATCTTCTTTTCTTACTTTACTTCTTCACTTTTCAAAATACTTATTACTTCTCAAAGCATACTCCTTAAAACTGAAATTCTATCTTCTTTTCTTACTTTACTTCTACACTTTTCAAAATACTTATTACTTCTCAAAGCATACTCCTTAAAACTGAAATTCTATCATCTTTTCTAACTCTACTTCTACACTTTTCTAAATACTTATTACTTCTCAAAGCATACTCCTTAAAACTGAAATTCTATCTTCTTTTCTTACTTTACTTCTTCACTTTTCAAAATACTTATTACTTCTCAAAGCATACTCCTTAAAACTGAAATTCTATCTTCTTTTCTTACTTTACTTCTACACTTTTCAAAATACTTATTACTTCTCAAAGCATACTCCTTAAAACTGAAATTCTATCTTCTTTTCTTACTTTACTTCTTCACTTTTCAAAATACTTATTACTTCTCAAAGCATACTCCTTAAAACTGAAATTCTATCTTCTTTTCTAACTCTACTTCTTCACTTTTCAAAATACTTATTACTTCTCAAAGCATACTCCTTAAAACTGAAATTCTATCTTCTTTTCTAACTCTACTTCTTCACTTTTCAAAATACTTATTACTTCTCAAAGCATACTCCTTAAAACTGAAATTCTATCTTCTTTTCTAACTTTACTTCTTCACTTTTCAAAATACTTATTACTTCTCAAAGCATACTCCTTAAAACTGAAATTCTATCTTCTTTTCTTACTTTACTTCTTCACTTTTCAAAATACTTATTACTTCTCAAAGCATACTCCTTAAAACTGAAATTCTATCATCTTTTCTAACTCTACTTATTCACTTTTCTAAATACTTATTACTTCTCAAAGCATACTCCTTAAAACTGAAATTCTATCTTCTTTTCTTACTTTACTTCTTCACTTTTCAAAATACTTATTACTTCTCAAAGCATACTCCTTAAAACTGAAATTCTATCTTCTTTTCTTACTTTACTTCTTCACTTTTCAAAATACTTATTACTTCTCAAAGCATACTCCTTAAAACTGAAATTCTATCATCTTTTCTAACTCTACTTCTACACTTTTCAAAATACTTATTACTTCTCAAAGCATACTCCTTAAAACTGAAATTCTATCTTCTTTTCTTACTTTACTTCTTCACTTTTCAAAATACTTATTACTTCTCAAAGCATACTCCTTAAAACTGAAATTCTATCTTCTTTTCTTACTTTACTTCTTCACTTTTCAAAATATTTATTACTTCTCAAAGCATACTCCTTAAAACTGAATTTCTATCTTCTTTTCTTACTTTACTTCTTCACTTTTCAAAATACTTATTACTTCTCAAAGCATACTCCTTAAAACTGAAATTCTATCTTCTTTTCTTACTTTACTTCTTCACTTTTCAAAATACTTATTACTTCTCAAAGCATACTCCTTAAAACTGAAATTCTATCTTCTTTTCTTACTTTACTTCTACACTTTTCAAAATACTTATTACTTCTCAAAGCATACTCCTTAAAACTGAAATTCTATCTTCTTTTCTTACTTTACTTCTTCACTTTTCAAAATACTTATTACTTCTCAAAGCATACTCCTTAAAACTGAAATTCTATCTTCTTTTCTTACTTTACTTCTACACTTTTCAAAATACTTATTACTTCTCAAAGCATACTCCTTAAAACTGAAATTCTATCATCTTTTCTTACTTTACTTCTTCACTTTTCAAAATACTTATTACTTCTCAAAGCATACTCCTTAAAACTGAAATTCTATCTTCTTTTCTTACTTTACTTCTTCACTTTTCAAAATACTTATTACTTCTCAAAGCATACTCCTTAAAACTGAAATTCTATCTTCTTTTCTAACTCTACTTCTTCACTTTTCAAAATACTTATTACTTCTCAAAGCATACTCCTTAAAACTGAAATTCTATCTTCTTTTCTTACTTTACTTCTTCACTTTTCAAAATACTTATTACTTCTCAAAGCATACTCCTTAAAACTGAAATTCTATCTTCTTTTCTTACTTTACTTCTTCACTTTTCTAAATTCTTATTACTTCTCAAAGCATACTCCTTAAAACTGAAATTCTATCTTCTTTTCTAACTCTACTTCTTCACTTTTCAAAATATTTATTACTTCTCAAAGCATACTCCTTAAAACTGAAATTCTATCTTCTTTTCTAACTCTACTTCTTAACTTTTCAAAATACTTATTACTTCTCAAAGCATACTCCTTAAAACTGAAATTCTATCTTCTTTTCTTACTTTACTTCTTCACTTTTCAAAATACTTATTACTTCTCAAAGCATACTCCTTAAAACTGAAATTCTATCATCTTTTCTAACTCTACTTCTACACTTTTCAAAATACTTATTACTTCTCAAAGCATACTCCTTAAAACTGAAATTCTATCTTCTTTTCTAACTCTACTTCTTCACTTTTCAAAATACTTATTACTTCTCAAAGCATACTCCTTAAAACTGAAATTCTATCTTCTTTTCTTACTTTACTTCTTCACTTTTCAAAATACTTATTACTTCTCAAAGCATACTCCTTAAAACTGAAATTCTATCTTCTTTTCTAACTCTACTTCTTCACTTTTCAAAATACTTATTACTTCTCAAAGCATACTCCTTAAAACTGAAATTCTATCTTCTTTTCTTACTTTACTTCTTCACTTTTCAAAATACTTATTACTTCTCAAAGCATACTCCTTAAAACTGAAATTCTATCTTCTTTTCTTACTTTACTTCTTCACTTTTCAAAATATTTATTACTTCTCAAAGCATACTCCTTAAAACTGAAATTCTATCTTCTTTTCTTACTTTACGTCTACACTTTTCAAAATACTTATTACTTCTCAAAGCATACTCCTTAAAACTGAAATTCTATCTTCTTTTCTTACTTTACTTCTTCACTTTTCTAAATTCTTATTACTTCTCAAAGCATACTCCTTAAAACTGAAATTCTATCTTCTTTTCTTACTTTACTTCTTCACTTTTCAAAATACTTATTACTTCTCAAAGCATACTCCTTAAAACTGAAATTCTATCTTCTTTTCTAACTCTACTTCTTCACTTTTCAAAATACTTATTACTTCTCAAAGCATACTCCTTAAAACTGAAATTCTATCTTCTTTTCTTACTTTACTTCTTCACTTTTCAAAATACTTATTACTTCTCAAAGCATACTCCTTAAAACTGAAATTCTATCTTCTTTTCTAACTCTACTTCTTCACTTTTCAAAATACTTATTACTTCTCAAAGCATACTCCTTAAAACTGAAATTCTATCTTCTTTTCTTACTTTACTTCTTCACTTTTCAAAATACTTATTACTTCTCAAAGCATACTCCTTAAAACTGAAATTCTCTCTTCTTTTCTTACTTTACTTCTTCACTTTTCAAAATACTTATTACTTCTCAAAGCATACTCCTTAAAACTGAAATTCTATCTTCTTTTCTAACTCTACTTCTTCACTTTTCAAAATATTTATTACTTCTCAAAGCATACTCCTTAAAACTGAAATTCTATCTTCTTTTCTTACTTTACTTCTTCACTTTTCAAAATATTTATTACTTCTCAAAGCATACTCCTTAAAACTGAAATTCTATCTTCTTTTCTAACTCTACTTCTTCACTTTTCAAAATACTTATTACTTCTCAAAGCATACTCCTTAAAACTGAAATTCTATCTTCTTTTCTAACTCTACTTCTTCACTTTTCAAAATACTTATTACTTCTCAAAGCATACTCCTTAAAACTGAAATTCTATCTTCTTTTCTTACTTTACTTCTACACTTTTCAAAATACTTATTACTTCTCAAAGCATACTCCTTAAAACTGAAATTCTATCATCTTTTCTTACTTTACTTCTTCACTTTTCAAAATACTTATTACTTCTCAAAGCATACTCCTTAAAACTGAAATTCTATCTTCTTTTCTTACTTTACTTCTACACTTTTCAAAATACTTATTACTTCTCAAAGCATACTCCTTAAAACTGAAATTCTATCTTCTTTTCTTACTTTACTTCTTCACTTTTCAAAATACTTATTACTTCTCAAAGCATACTCCTTAAAACTGAAATTCTATCTTCTTTTCTTACTTTACTACTACACTTTTCAAAATACTTATTACTTCTCAAAGTATACTCCTTAAAACTGAAATTCTATCTTCTTTTCTTACTTTACTTCTACACTTTTCAAAATACTTATTACTTCTCAAAGCATACTCCTTAAAACTGAAATTCTATCTTCTTTTCTTACTTTACTTCTTCACTTTTCTAAATTCTTATTACTTCTCAAAGCATACTCCTTAAAACTGAAATTCTATCTTCTTTTCTTACTTTACTTCTTCACTTTTCAAAATACTTATTACTTCTCAAAGCATACTCCTTAAAACTGAAATTCTATCTTCTTTTCTAACTCTACTTCTTCACTTTTCAAAATACTTATTACTTCTCAAAGCATACTCCTTAAAACTGAAATTCTATCTTCTTTTCTTACTTTACTTCTTCACTTTTCAAAATACTTATTACTTCTCAAAGCATACTCCTTAAAACTGAAATTCTACTAACTCTACTTCTTCACTTTTCAAAATACTTATTACTTCTCAAAGCATACTCCTTAAAACTGAAATTCTATCTTCTTTTCTTACTTTACTTCTTCACTTTTCAAAATACTTATTACTTCTCAAAGCATACTCCTTAAAACTGAAATTCTCTCTTCTTTTCTTACTTTACTTCTTCACTTTTCAAAATACTTATTACTTCTCAAAGCATACTCCTTAAAACTGAAATTCTATCTTCTTTTCTAACTCTACTTCTTCACTTTTCAAAATATTTATTACTTCTCAAAGCATACTCCTTAAAACTGAAATTCTATCTTCTTTTCTTACTTTACTTCTTCACTTTTCAAAATATTTATTACTTCTCAAAGCATACTCCTTAAAACTGAAATTCTATCTTCTTTTCTAACTCTACTTCTTCACTTTTCAAAATACTTATTACTTCTCAAAGCATACTCCTTAAAACTGAAATTCTATCATCTTTTCTAACTCTACTTATTCACTTTTCAAAATACTTATTACTTCTCAAAGCATACTCCTTAAAACTGAAATTCTATCTTCTTTTCTTACTTTACTTCTACACTTTTCAAAATACTTATTACTTCTCAAAGCATACTCCTTAAAACTGAAATTCTATCATCTTTTCTTACTTTACTTCTTCACTTTTCAAAATACTTATTACTTCTCAAAGCATACTCCTTAAAACTGAAATTCTATCTTCTTTTCTTACTTTACTTCTACACTTTTCAAAATACTTATTACTTCTCAAAGCATACTCCTTAAAACTGAAATTCTATCTTCTTTTCTTACTTTACTTCTTCACTTTTCAAAATACTTATTACTTCTCAAAGCATACTCCTTAAAACTGAAATTCTATCTTCTTTTCTAACTCTACTTCTTAACTTTTCAAAATACTTATTACTTCTCAAAGCATACTCCTTAAAACTGAAATTCTATCTTCTTTTCTTACTTTACTTCTTCACTTTTCAAAATACTTATTACTTCTCAAAGCATACTCCTTAAAACTGAAATTCTATCTTCTTTTCTTACTTTACTTCTACACTTTTCAAAATACTTATTACTTCTCAAAGCATACTCCTTAAAACTGAAATTCTATCTTCTTTTCTAACTTTACTTCTTCACTTTTCAAAATACTTATTACTTCTCAAAGCATACTCCTTAAAACTGAAATTCTATCTTCTTTTCTAACTTTACTTCTACACTTTTCAAAATACTTATTACTTCTCAAAGCATACTCCTTAAAACTGAAATTCTATCATCTTTTCTTACTTTACTTCTTCACTTTTCAAAATACTTATTACTTCTCAAAGCATACTCCTTAAAACTGAAATTCTATCTTCTTTTCTAACTCTACTTCTTCACTTTTCAAAATACTTATTACTTCTCAAAGCATACTCCTTAAAACTGAAATTCTATCTTCTTTTCTAACTCTACTTCTTCACTTTTCAAAATACTTATTACTTCTCAAAGCATACTCCTTAAAACTGAAATTCTATCTTCTTTTCTAACTCTACTTCTTCACTTTTCAAAATACTTATTACTTCTCAAAGCATACTCCTTAAAACTGAAATTCTATCTTCTTTTCTTACTTTACTTCTTCACTTTTCTAAATTCTTATTACTTCTCAAAGCATACTCCTTAAAACTGAAATTCTATCTTCTTTTCTAACTCTACTTCTTCACTTTTCAAAATATTTATTACTTCTCAAAGCATACTCCTTAAAACTGAAATTCTATCTTCTTTTCTAACTCTACTTCTTAACTTTTCAAAATACTTATTACTTCTCAAAGCATACTCCTTAAAACTGAAATTCTATCATCTTTTCTTACTTTACTTCTTCACTTTTCAAAATACTTATTACTTCTCAAAGCATACTCCTTAAAACTGAAATTCTATCATCTTTTCTAACTCTACTTCTTCACTTTTCAAAATACTTATTACTTCTCAAAGCATACTCCTTAAAACTGAAATTCTATCTTCTTTTCTAACTCTACTTCTTCACTTTTCAAAATACTTATTACTTCTCAAAGCATACTCCTTAAAACTGAAATTCTATCTTCTTTTCTTACTTTACTTCTTCACTTTTCAAAATACTTATTACTTCTCAAAGCATACTCCTTAAAACTGAAATTCTATCTTCTTTTCTAACTCTACTTCTTCACTTTTCAAAATACTTATTACTTCTCAAAGCATACTCCTTAAAACTGAAATTCTATCTTCTTTTCTTACTTTACTTCTTCACTTTTCAAAATACTTATTACTTCTCAAAGCATACTCCTTAAAACTGAAATTCTATCTTCTTTTCTTACTTTACTTCTTCACTTTTCAAAATATTTATTACTTCTCAAAGCATACTCCTTAAAACTGAAATTCTATCTTCTTTTCTTACTTTACGTCTTCACTTTTCAAAATACTTATTACTTCTCAAAGCATACTCCTTAAAACTGAAATTCTATCATCTTTTCTTACTTTACTTCTTCACTTTTCAAAATACTTATTACTTCTCAAAGCATACTCCTTAAAACTGAAATTCTATCTTCTTTTCTTACTTTACTACTACACTTTTCAAAATACTTATTACTTCTCAAAGTATACTCCTTAAAACTGAAATTCTATCTTCTTTTCTTACTTTACTTCTACACTTTTCAAAATACTTATTACTTCTCAAAGCATACTCCTTAAAACTGAAATTCTATCTTCTTTTCTTACTTTACTTCTTCACTTTTCTAAATTCTTATTACTTCTCAAAGCATACTCCTTAAAACTGAAATTCTATCTTCTTTTCTTACTTTACTTCTTCACTTTTCAAAATACTTATTACTTCTCAAAGCATACTCCTTAAAACTGAAATTCTATCTTCTTTTCTAACTCTACTTCTTCACTTTTCAAAATACTTATTACTTCTCAAAGCATACTCCTTAAAACTGAAATTCTATCTTCTTTTCTTACTTTACTTCTTCACTTTTCAAAATACTTATTACTTCTCAAAGCATACTCCTTAAAACTGAAATTCTATCTTCTTTTCTAACTCTACTTCTTAACTTTTCAAAATACTTATTACTTCTCAAAGCATACTCCTTAAAACTGAAATTCTATCTTCTTTTCTTACTTTACTTCTTCACTTTTCAAAATACTTATTACTTCTCAAAGCATACTCCTTAAAACTGAAATTCTATCTTCTTTTCTTACTTTACTTCTACACTTTTCAAAATACTTATTACTTCTCAAAGCATACTCCTTAAAACTGAAATTCTATCATCTTTTCTAACTCTACTTATTCACTTTTCTAAATACTTATTACTTCTCAAAGCATACTCCTTAAAACTGAAATTCTATCTTCTTTTCTAACTTTACTTCTTCACTTTTCAAAATACTTATTACTTCTCAAAGCATACTCCTTAAAACTGAAATTCTATCTTCTTTTCTTACTTTACTTCTTCACTTTTCAAAATACTTATTACTTCTCAAAGCATACTCCTTAAAACTGAAATTCTATCTTCTTTTCTTACTTTACTTCTTCACTTTTCAAAATACTTATTACTTCTCAAAGCATACTCCTTAAAACTGAAATTCTATCTTCTTTTCTTACTTTACTTCTACACTTTTCAAAATACTTATTACTTCTCAAAGCATACTCCTTAAAACTGAAATTCTATCATCTTTTCTTACTTTACTTCTTCACTTTTCAAAATACTTATTACTTCTCAAAGCATACTCCTTAAAACTGAAATTCTATCTTCTTTTCTAACTCTACTTCTTCACTTTTCAAAATACTTATTACTTCTCAAAGCATACTCCTTAAAACTGAAATTCTATCTTCTTTTCTTACTTTACTTCTTCACTTTTCAAAATATTTATTACTTCTCAAAGCATACTCCTTAAAACTGAAATTCTATCTTCTTTTCTTACTTTACGTCTTCACTTTTCAAAATACTTATTACTTCTCAAAGCATACTCCTTAAAACTGAAATTCTATCTTCTTTTCTAACTCTACTTCTTCACTTTTTACTTATTACTTCTCAAAGCATACTCCTTAAAACTGAAATTCTATCTTCTTTTCTTACTTTACTTCTTCACTTTTCAAAATACTTATTACTTCTCAAAGCATACTCCTTAAAACTGAAATTCTATCTTCTTTTCTAACTTTACTTCTACACTTTTCAAAATACTTATTACTTCTCAAAGCATACTCCTTAAAACTGAAATTCTATCATCTTTTCTAACTCTACTTATTCACTTTTCTAAATACTTATTACTTCTCAAAGCATACTCCTTAAAACTGAAATTCTATCTTCTTTTCTAACTTTACTTCTTCACTTTTCAAAATACTTATTACTTCTCAAAGCATACTCCTTAAAACTGAAATTCTATCTTCTTTTCTTACTTTACTTCTTCACTTTTCAAAATACTTATTACTTCTCAAAGCATA
>CAMPDV010003812.1:0-38267 GCA_946699065.1 Loxodes magnus
CATAACTTCCCGATACGATGAACTCTGAATCACTGGATATAGCCACAGATCATACTCAATCTGTGTGACCACTCATGGTCTTACAGGTACCTGTCTTGACGTCCCATAGTCTCACCGTATTATCATAACTTCCCGATACGATGAACTCTGAATCACTGGATATAGCCACAGCATATACAGAATTAGTGTGACCACTCATGGTCTTACAGGTACCTGTCTTGACGTCCCATAGTCTCACCGTATTATCATAACTTCCCGATACGATGAACTCTGAATCACTGGATATAGCCACAGCATATACAGAATTAGTGTGACCACTCATGGTCTTACAGGTACCTGTCTTGACGTCCCATAGTCTCACCGTATTATCATAACTTCCCGATACGATGAACTCTGAATCACTGGATATAGCCACAGCATATACAGAATTAGTGTGACCACTCATGGTCTTACAGGTACCTGTCTTGACGTCCCATAGTCTCACCGTATTATCATAACTTCCCGATACGATGAACTCTGAATCACTGGATATAGCCACAGATAATACAGAATTAGTGTGACCACTCATGGTCTTACAGGTACCTGTCTTGACGTCCCCATAGTCTCACCGTATTATCTCTACTTCCCGATACGATGAACTCTGAATCACTGGATATAGCCACAGATAATACAGAATTAGTGTGACCACTCATGGTCTTACAGGTACCTGTCTTGACGTCCCATAGTCTCACCGTCTAATCTCTACTTCCCGATACGATGAACTCTGAATCACTGGATATAGCCACAGATAATACAGAATTAGTGTGACCACTCATGGTCTTACAGGTACCTGTCTTGACGTCCCATAGTCTCACCGTATTATCATAACTTCCCGATACGATGAACTCTGAATTACTGGATATAGCCACAGCATATACAGAATTAGTGTGACCACTCATGGTCTTACAGGTACCTGTCTTGACGTCCCATAGTCTCACCGTATTATCATAACTTCCCGATACGATGAACTCTGAATCACTGGATATAGCCACAGCATATACAGAATTAGTGTGACCACTCATGGTCTTACAGGTACCTGTCTTGACGTCCCATAGTCTCACCGTATTATCATAACTTCCCGATACGATGAACTCTGAATCACTGGATATAGCCACAGCATATACAGAATTAGTGTGACCACTCATGGTCTTACAGGTACCTGTCTTGACGTCCCATAGTCTCACCGTATTATCATAACTTCCCGATACGATGAACTCTGAATCACTGGATATAGCCACAGCATATACTCAATCTGTGTGACCACTCATGGTCTTACAGGTACCTGTCTTGACGTCCCATAGTCTCACCGTATTATCATAACTTCCCGATACGATGAACTCTGAATCACTGGATATAGCCACAGATCATACTCAATCTGTGTGACCACTCATGGTCTTACAGGTACCTGTCTTGACGTCCCATAGTCTCACCGTATTATCATAACTTCCCGATACGATGAACTCTGAATCACTGGATATAGCCACAGCATATACAGAATTAGTGTGACCACTCATGGTCTTACAGGTACCTGTCTTGACGTCCCATAGTCTCACCGTATTATCATAACTTCCCGATACGATGAACTCTGAATCACTGGATATAGCCACAGCATATACAGAATTAGTGTGACCACTCATGGTCTTACAGGTACCTGTCTTGACGTCCCATAGTCTCACCGTATTATCATAACTTCCCGATACGATGAACTCTGAATCACTGGATATAGCCACAGCATATACAGAATTAGTGTGACCACTCATGGTCTTACAGGTACCTGTCTTGACGTCCCATAGTCTCACCGTATTATCATAACTTCCCGATACGATGAACTCTGAATCACTGGATATAGCCACAGATAATACAGAATTAGTGTGACCACTCATGGTCTTACAGGTACCTGTCTTGACGTCCCATAGTCTCACCGTATTATCATAACTTCCCGATACGATGAACTCTGAATCACTGGATATAGCCACAGCATATACAGAATTAGTGTGACCACTCATGGTCTTACAGGTACCTGTCTTGACGTCCCATAGTCTCACCGTATTATCATAACTTCCCGATACGATGAACTCTGAATCACTGGATATAGCCACAGCATATACTCAATCTGTGTGACCACTCATGGTCTTACAGGTACCTGTCTTGACGTCCCATAGTCTCAACGTCTTATCTCTACTTCCCGATACGATGAACTCTGAATCACTGGATATAGCCACAGCATATACAGAATTAGTGTGACCACTCATGGTCTTACAGGTACCTGTCTTGACGTCCCATAGTCTCACCGTATTATCATAACTTCCCGATACGATGAACTCTGAATCACTGGATATAGCCACAGATAATACAGAATTAGTGTGACCACTCATGGTCTTACAGGTACCTGTCTTGACGTCCCATAGTCTCACCGTATTATCATAACTTCCCGATACGATGAACTCTGAATCACTGGATATAGCCACAGCATATACAGAATTAGTGTGACCACTCATGGTCTTACAGGTACCTGTCTTGACGTCCCATAGTCTCACCGTATTATCATAACTTCCCGATACGATGAACTCTGAATCACTGGATATAGCCACAGATCATACTCAATCTGTGTGACCACTCATGGTCTTACAGGTACCTGTCTTGACGTCCCATAGTCTCACCGTCTTATCTCTACTTCCCGATACGATGAACTCTGAATCACTGGATATAGCCACAGCATATACAGAATTAGTGTGACCACTCATGGTCTTACAGGTACCTGTCTTGACGTCCCATAGTCTCACCGTATTATCATAACTTCCCGATACGATGAACTCTGAATCACTGGATATAGCCACAGCATATACAGAATTAGTGTGACCACTCATGGTCTTACAGGTACCTGTCTTGACGTCCCATAGTCTCACCGTCTTATCATAACTTCCCGATACGATGAACTCTGAATCACTGGATATAGCCACAGATAATACAGAATTAGTGTGACCACTCATGGTCTTACAGGTACCTGTCTTGACGTCCCATAGTCTCACCGTATTATCATAACTTCCCGATACGATGAACTCTGAATCACTGGATATAGCCACAGATAATACAGAATTAGTGTGACCACTCATGGTCTTACAGGTACCTGTCTTGACGTCCCATAGTCTCACCGTATTATCATAACTTCCCGATACGATGAACTCTGAATCACTGGATATAGCCACAGCATATACTCAATCTGTGTGACCACTCATGGTCTTACAGGTACCTGTCTTGACGTCCCATAGTCTCAACGTCTTATCTCTACTTCCCGATACGATGAACTCTGAATCACTGGATATAGCCACAGCATATACAGAATTAGTGTGACCACTCATGGTCTTACAGGTACCTGTCTTGACGTCCCATAGTCTCACCGTATTATCATAACTTCCCGATACGATGAACTCTGAATCACTGGATATAGCCACAGATAATACAGAATTAGTGTGACCACTCATGGTCTTACAGGTACCTGTCTTGACGTCCCATAGTCTCACCGTATTATCATAACTTCCCGATACGATGAACTCTGAATCACTGGATATAGCCACAGATAATACTCAATGTGTGTGACCACTCATGGTCTTACAGGTACCTGTCTTGACGTCCCATAGTCTCACCGTATTATCATAACTTCCCGATACGATGAACTCTGAATCACTGGATATAGCCACAGCATATACAGAATTAGTGTGACCACTCATGGTCTTACAGGTACCTGTCTTGACGTCCCATAGTCTCACCGTATTATCATAACTTCCCGATACGATGAACTCTGAATCACTGGATATAGCCACAGCATATACAGAATTAGTGTGACCACTCATGGTCTTACAGGTACCTGTCTTGACGTCCCATAGTCTCACCGTATTATCATAACTTCCCGATACGATGAACTCTGAATCACTGGATATAGCCACAGCATATACTCAATGTGTGTGACCACTCATGGTCTTACAGGTACCTGTCTTGACGTCCCATAGTCTCACCGTATTATCATAACTTCCCGATACGATGAACTCTGAATCACTGGATATAGCCACAGCATATACTCAATCTGTGTGACCACTCATGGTCTTACAGGTACCTGTTTTGACGTCCCATAGTCTCACCGTATTATCATAACTTCCCGATACGATGAACTCTGAATCACTGGATATAGCCACAGATAATACAGAATTAGTGTGACCACTCATGGTCTTACAGGTACCTGTCTTGACGTCCCATAGTCTCACCGTATTATCATAACTTCCCGATACGATGAACTCTGAATCACTGGATATAGCCACAGCATATACAGAATTAGTGTGACCACTCATGGTCTTACAGGTACCTGTCTTGACGTCCCATAGTCTCACCGTATTATCATAACTTCCCGATACGATGAACTCTGAATCACTGGATATAGCCACAGCATATACAGAATTAGTGTGACCACTCATGGTCTTACAGGTACCTGTCTTGACGTCCCATAGTCTCACCGTATTATCATAACTTCCCGATACGATGAACTCTGAATCACTGGATATAGCCACAGATCATACTCAATCTGTGTGACCACTCATGGTCTTACAGGTACCTGTCTTGACGTCCCATAGTCTCACCATATTATCATAACTTCCCGATACGATGAACTCTGAATCACTGGATATAGCCACAGATAATACAGAATTAGTGTGACCACTCATGGTCTTACAGGTACCTGTCTTGACGTCCCATAGTCTCACCATATTATCATAACTTCCCGATACGATGAACTCTGAATCACTGGATATAGCCACAGATAATACAGAATTAGTGTGACCACTCATGGTCTTACAGGTACCTGTCTTGACGTCCCATAGTCTCACCGTATTATCATAACTTCCCGATACGATGAACTCTGAATCACTGGATATAGCCACAGCATATACTCAATCTGTGTGACCACTCATGGTCTTACAGGTACCTGTCTTGACGTCCCATAGTCTCACCGTATTATCATAACTTCCCGATACGATGAACTCTGAATCACTGGATATAGCCACAGCATATACTCAATGTGTGTGACCACTCATGGTCTTACAGGTACCTGTCTTGACGTCCCATAGTCTCACCGTATTATCATAACTTCCCGATACGATGAACTCTGAATCACTGGATATAGCCACAGCATATACAGAATTAGTGTGACCACTCATGGTCTTACAGGTACCTGTCTTGACGTCCCATAGTCTCACCGTATTATCATAACTTCCCGATACGATGAACTCTGAATCACTGGATATAGCCACAGCATATACAGAATTAGTGTGACCACTCATGGTCTTACAGGTACCTGTCTTGACGTCCCATAGTCTCACCGTATTATCTCTACTTCCCGATACGATGAACTCTGAATCACTGGATATAGCCACAGCATATACTCAATGTGTGTGACCACTCATGGTCTTACAGGTACCTGTCTTGACGTCCCATAGTCTCACCATATTATCATAACTTCCCGATACGATGAACTCTGAATCACTGGATATAGCCACAGATAATACAGAATTAGTGTGACCACTCATGGTCTTACAGGTACCTGTCTTGACGTCCCATAGTCTCACCATATTATCATAACTTCCCGATACGATGAACTCTGAATCACTGGATATAGCCACAGATAATACAGAATTAGTGTGACCACTCATGGTCTTACAGGTACCTGTCTTGACGTCCCATAGTCTCACCGTATTATCATAACTTCCCGATACGATGAACTCTGAATCACTGGATATAGCCACAGCATATACTCAATCTGTGTGACCACTCATGGTCTTACAGGTACCTGTCTTGACGTCCCATAGTCTCACCATATTATCATAACTTCCCGATACGATGAACTCTGAATCACTGGATATAGCCACAGATAATACAGAATTAGTGTGACCACTCATGGTCTTACAGGTACCTGTCTTGACGTCCCATAGTCTCACCGTATTATCATAACTTCCCGATACGATGAACTCTGAATCACTGGATATAGCCACAGCATATACAGAATTAGTGTGACCACTCATGGTCTTACAGGTACCTGTCTTGACGTCCCATAGTCTCACCGTATTATCTCTACTTCCCGATACGATGAACTCTGAATCACTGGATATAGCCACAGCATATACTCAATGTGTGTGACCACTCATGGTCTTACAGGTACCTGTCTTGACGTCCCATAGTCTCACCGTATTATCATAACTTCCCGATACGATGAACTCTGAATCACTGGATATAGCCACAGCATATACAGAATTAGTGTGACCACTCATGGTCTTACAGGTACCTGTCTTGACGTCCCATAGTCTCACCGTATTATCATAACTTCCCGATACGATGAACTCTGAATCACTGGATATAGCCACAGATAATACAGAATTAGTGTGACCACTCATGGTCTTACAGGTACCTGTCTTGACGTCCCATAGTCTCACCGTATTATCATAACTTCCCGATACGATGAACTCTGAATCACTGGATATAGCCACAGCATATACTCAATGTGTGTGACCACTCATGGTCTTACAGGTACCTGTCTTGACGTCCCATAGTCTCACCATATTATCATAACTTCCCGATACGATGAACTCTGAATCACTGGATATAGCCACAGATAATACAGAATTAGTGTGACCACTCATGGTCTTACAGGTACCTGTCTTGACGTCCCATAGTCTCACCGTATTATCATAACTTCCCGATACGATGAACTCTGAATCACTGGATATAGCCACAGCATATACTCAATCTGTGTGACCACTCATGGTCTTACAGGTACCTGTCTTGACGTCCCATAGTCTCACCGTATTATCTCTACTTCCCGATACGATGAACTCTGAATCACTGGATATAGCCACAGCATATACTCAATGTGTGTGACCACTCATGGTCTTACAGGTACCTGTCTTGACGTCCCATAGTCTCACCGTATTATCATAACTTCCCGATACGATGAACTCTGAATCACTGGATATAGCCACAGCATATACTCAATGTGTGTGACCACTCATGGTCTTACAGGTACCTGTCTTGACGTCCCATAGTCTCACCGTATTATCATAACTTCCCGATACGATGAACTCTGAATCACTGGATATAGCCACAGCATATACTCAATCTGTGTGACCACTCATGGTCTTACAGGTACCTGTTTTGACGTCCCATAGTCTCACCGTATTATCATAACTTCCCGATACGATGAACTCTGAATCACTGGATATAGCCACAGATAATACAGAATTAGTGTGACCACTCATGGTCTTACAGGTACCTGTCTTGACGTCCCATAGTCTCACCGTATTATCATAACTTCCCGATACGATGAACTCTGAATCACTGGATATAGCCACAGCATATACAGAATTAGTGTGACCACTCATGGTCTTACAGGTACCTGTCTTGACGTCCCATAGTCTCACCGTATTATCATAACTTCCCGATACGATGAACTCTGAATCACTGGATATAGCCACAGATAATACAGAATTAGTGTGACCACTCATGGTCTTACAGGTACCTGTCTTGACGTCCCATAGTCTCACCGTATTATCATAACTTCCCGATACGATGAACTCTGAATCACTGGATATAGCCACAGCATATACAGAATTAGTGTGACCACTCATGGTCTTACAGGTACCTGTCTTGACGTCCCATAGTCTCACCGTATTATCATAACTTCCCGATACGATGAACTCTGAATCACTGGATATAGCCACAGCATATACTCAATGTGTGTGACCACTCATGGTCTTACAGGTACCTGTCTTGACGTCCCATAGTCTCACCGTATTATCATAACTTCCCGATACGATGAACTCTGAATCACTGGATATAGCCACAGCATATACTCAATCTGTGTGACCACTCATGGTCTTACAGGTACCTGTTTTGACGTCCCATAGTCTCACCGTATTATCATAACTTCCCGATACGATGAACTCTGAATCACTGGATATAGCCACAGATAATACAGAATTAGTGTGACCACTCATGGTCTTACAGGTACCTGTCTTGACGTCCCATAGTCTCACCGTATTATCATAACTTCCCGATACGATGAACTCTGAATCACTGGATATAGCCACAGCATATACAGAATTAGTGTGACCACTCATGGTCTTACAGGTACCTGTCTTGACGTCCCATAGTCTCACCGTATTATCATAACTTCCCGATACGATGAACTCTGAATCACTGGATATAGCCACAGCATATACAGAATTAGTGTGACCACTCATGGTCTTACAGGTACCTGTCTTGACGTCCCATAGTCTCACCGTATTATCATAACTTCCCGATACGATGAACTCTGAATCACTGGATATAGCCACAGATCATACTCAATCTGTGTGACCACTCATGGTCTTACAGGTACCTGTCTTGACGTCCCATAGTCTCACCATATTATCATAACTTCCCGATACGATGAACTCTGAATCACTGGATATAGCCACAGATAATACAGAATTAGTGTGACCACTCATGGTCTTACAGGTACCTGTCTTGACGTCCCATAGTCTCACCATATTATCATAACTTCCCGATACGATGAACTCTGAATCACTGGATATAGCCACAGATAATACAGAATTAGTGTGACCACTCATGGTCTTACAGGTACCTGTCTTGACGTCCCATAGTCTCACCGTATTATCATAACTTCCCGATACGATGAACTCTGAATCACTGGATATAGCCACAGCATATACTCAATCTGTGTGACCACTCATGGTCTTACAGGTACCTGTCTTGACGTCCCATAGTCTCACCGTATTATCATAACTTCCCGATACGATGAACTCTGAATCACTGGATATAGCCACAGCATATACAGAATTAGTGTGACCACTCATGGTCTTACAGGTACCTGTCTTGACGTCCCATAGTCTCACCGTATTATCATAACTTCCCGATACGATGAACTCTGAATCACTGGATATAGCCACAGCATATACAGAATTAGTGTGACCACTCATGGTCTTACAGGTACCTGTCTTGACGTCCCATAGTCTCACCGTATTATCATAACTTCCCGATACGATGAACTCTGAATCACTGGATATAGCCACAGCATATACAGAATTAGTGTGACCACTCATGGTCTTACAGGTACCTGTCTTGACGTCCCATAGTCTCACCGTATTATCATAACTTCCCGATACGATGAACTCTGAATCACTGGATATAGCCACAGCATATACAGAATTAGTGTGACCACTCATGGTCTTACAGGTACCTGTCTTGACGTCCCATAGTCTCACCGTATTATCATAACTTCCCGATACGATGAACTCTGAATCACTGGATATAGCCACAGCATATACAGAATTAGTGTGACCACTCATGGTCTTACAGGTACCTGTCTTGACGTCCCATAGTCTCACCGTATTATCATAACTTCCCGATACGATGAACTCTGAATCACTGGATATAGCCACAGCATATACAGAATTAGTGTGACCACTCATGGTCTTACAGGTACCTGTCTTGACGTCCCATAGTCTCACCGTATTATCATAACTTCCCGATACGATGAACTCTGAATCACTGGATATAGCCACAGATCATACTCAATCTGTGTGACCACTCATGGTCTTACAGGTACCTGTCTTGACGTCCCATAGTCTCACCATATTATCATAACTTCCCGATACGATGAACTCTGAATCACTGGATATAGCCACAGATAATACAGAATTAGTGTGACCACTCATGGTCTTACAGGTACCTGTCTTGACGTCCCATAGTCTCACCGTATTATCATAACTTCCCGATACGATGAACTCTGAATCACTGGATATAGCCACAGATCATACTCAATCTGTGTGACCACTCATGGTCTTACAGGTACCTGTCTTGACGTCCCATAGTCTCACCGTATTATCATAACTTCCCGATACGATGAACTCTGAATCACTGGATATAGCCACAGCATATACAGAATTAGTGTGACCACTCATGGTCTTACAGGTACCTGTCTTGACGTCCCATAGTCTCACCATATTATCATAACTTCCCGATACGATGAACTCTGAATCACTGGATATAGCCACAGATAATACAGAATTAGTGTGACCACTCATGGTCTTACAGGTACCTGTCTTGACGTCCCATAGTCTCACCGTATTATCATAACTTCCCGATACGATGAACTCTGAATCACTGGATATAGCCACAGCATATACTCAATCTGTGTGACCACTCATGGTCTTACAGGTACCTGTCTTGACGTCCCATAGTCTCACCGTATTATCATAACTTCCCGATACGATGAACTCTGAATCACTGGATATAGCCACAGCATATACAGAATTAGTGTGACCACTCATGGTCTTACAGGTACCTGTCTTGACGTCCCATAGTCTCACCGTATTATCATAACTTCCCGATACGATGAACTCTGAATCACTGGATATAGCCACAGCATATACAGAATTAGTGTGACCACTCATGGTCTTACAGGTACCTGTCTTGACGTCCCATAGTCTCACCGTATTATCATAACTTCCCGATACGATGAACTCTGAATCACTGGATATAGCCACAGCATATACAGAATTAGTGTGACCACTCATGGTCTTACAGGTACCTGTCTTGACGTCCCATAGTCTCACCGTATTATCATAACTTCCCGATACGATGAACTCTGAATCACTGGATATAGCCACAGATAATACAGAATTAGTGTGACCACTCATGGTCTTACAGGTACCTGTCTTGACGTCCCATAGTCTCACCGTATTATCATAACTTCCCGATACGATGAACTCTGAATCACTGGATATAGCCACAGCATATACAGAATTAGTGTGACCACTCATGGTCTTACAGGTACCTGTCTTGACGTCCCATAGTCTCACCGTATTATCATAACTTCCCGATACGATGAACTCTGAATCACTGGATATAGCCACAGCATATACTCAATCTGTGTGACCACTCATGGTCTTACAGGTACCTGTCTTGACGTCCCATAGTCTCACCGTATTATCTCTACTTCCCGATACGATGAACTCTGAATCACTGGATATAGCCACAGCATATACTCAATGTGTGTGACCACTCATGGTCTTACAGGTACCTGTCTTGACGTCCCATAGTCTCACCATATTATCATAACTTCCCGATACGATGAACTCTGAATCACTGGATATAGCCACAGATAATACAGAATTAGTGTGACCACTCATGGTCTTACAGGTACCTGTCTTGACGTCCCATAGTCTCACCGTATTATCATAACTTCCCGATACGATGAACTCTGAATCACTGGATATAGCCACAGCATATACAGAATTAGTGTGACCACTCATGGTCTTACAGGTACCTGTCTTGACGTCCCATAGTCTCACCGTATTATCATAACTTCCCGATACGATGAACTCTGAATCACTGGATATAGCCACAGATAATACAGAATTAGTGTGACCACTCATGGTCTTACAGGTACCTGTCTTGACGTCCCATAGTCTCACCGTATTATCATAACTTCCCGATACGATGAACTCTGAATCACTGGATATAGCCACAGCATATACTCAATGTGTGTGACCACTCATGGTCTTACAGGTACCTGTCTTGACGTCCCATAGTCTCACCGTATTATCATAACTTCCCGATACGATGAACTCTGAATCACTGGATATAGCCACAGCATATACTCAATCTGTGTGACCACTCATGGTCTTACAGGTACCTGTCTTGACGTCCCATAGTCTCACCATATTATCATAACTTCCCGATACGATGAACTCTGAATCACTGGATATAGCCACAGATAATACAGAATTAGTGTGACCACTCATGGTCTTACAGGTACCTGTCTTGACGTCCCATAGTCTCACCGTATTATCATAACTTCCCGATACGATGAACTCTGAATCACTGGATATAGCCACAGATAATACAGAATTAGTGTGACCACTCATGGTCTTACAGGTACCTGTCTTGACGTCCCATAGTCTCACCGTATTATCATAACTTCCCGATACGATGAACTCTGAATCACTGGATATAGCCACAGCATATACAGAATTAGTGTGACCACTCATGGTCTTACAGGTACCTGTCTTGACGTCCCATAGTCTCACCATATTATCATAACTTCCCGATACGATGAACTCTGAATCACTGGATATAGCCACAGATAATACAGAATTAGTGTGACCACTCATGGTCTTACAGGTACCTGTCTTGACGTCCCATAGTCTCACCGTATTATCATAACTTCCCGATACGATGAACTCTGAATCACTGGATATAGCCACAGCATATACTCAATCTGTGTGACCACTCATGGTCTTACAGGTACCTGTTTTGACGTCCCATAGTCTCACCGTATTATCATAACTTCCCGATACGATGAACTCTGAATCACTGGATATAGCCACAGCATATACAGAATTAGTGTGACCACTCATGGTCTTACAGGTACCTGTCTTGACGTCCCATAGTCTCACCGTATTATCATAACTTCCCGATACGATGAACTCTGAATCACTGGATATAGCCACAGCATATACTCAATCTGTGTGACCACTCATGGTCTTACAGGTACCTGTCTTGACGTCCCATAGTCTCACCGTATTATCTCTACTTCCCGATACGATGAACTCTGAATCACTGGATATAGCCACAGCATATACTCAATGTGTGTGACCACTCATGGTCTTACAGGTACCTGTCTTGACGTCCCATAGTCTCACCGTATTATCATAACTTCCCGATACGATGAACTCTGAATCACTGGATATAGCCACAGATAATACAGAATTAGTGTGACCACTCATGGTCTTACAGGTACCTGTCTTGACGTCCCATAGTCTCACCGTATTATCATAACTTCCCGATACGATGAACTCTGAATCACTGGATATAGCCACAGCATATACAGAATTAGTGTGACCACTCATGGTCTTACAGGTACCTGTCTTGACGTCCCATAGTCTCACCGTATTATCATAACTTCCCGATACGATGAACTCTGAATCACTGGATATAGCCACAGATAATACAGAATTAGTGTGACCACTCATGGTCTTACAGGTACCTGTCTTGACGTCCCATAGTCTCACCGTATTATCATAACTTCCCGATACGATGAACTCTGAATCACTGGATATAGCCACAGCATATACAGAATTAGTGTGACCACTCATGGTCTTACAGGTACCTGTCTTGACGTCCCATAGTCTCACCGTATTATCATAACTTCCCGATACGATGAACTCTGAATCACTGGATATAGCCACAGCATATACTCAATGTGTGTGACCACTCATGGTCTTACAGGTACCTGTCTTGACGTCCCATAGTCTCACCGTATTATCATAACTTCCCGATACGATGAACTCTGAATCACTGGATATAGCCACAGCATATACTCAATCTGTGTGACCACTCATGGTCTTACAGGTACCTGTTTTGACGTCCCATAGTCTCACCGTATTATCATAACTTCCCGATACGATGAACTCTGAATCACTGGATATAGCCACAGATAATACAGAATTAGTGTGACCACTCATGGTCTTACAGGTACCTGTCTTGACGTCCCATAGTCTCACCGTATTATCATAACTTCCCGATACGATGAACTCTGAATCACTGGATATAGCCACAGCATATACAGAATTAGTGTGACCACTCATGGTCTTACAGGTACCTGTCTTGACGTCCCATAGTCTCACCATATTATCATAACTTCCCGATACGATGAACTCTGAATCACTGGATATAGCCACAGATAATACAGAATTAGTGTGACCACTCATGGTCTTACAGGTACCTGTCTTGACGTCCCATAGTCTCACCGTATTATCATAACTTCCCGATACGATGAACTCTGAATCACTGGATATAGCCACAGCATATACTCAATCTGTGTGACCACTCATGGTCTTACAGGTACCTGTCTTGACGTCCCATAGTCTCACCGTATTATCTCTACTTCCCGATACGATGAACTCTGAATCACTGGATATAGCCACAGCATATACTCAATGTGTGTGACCACTCATGGTCTTACAGGTACCTGTCTTGACGTCCCATAGTCTCACCGTATTATCATAACTTCCCGATACGATGAACTCTGAATCACTGGATATAGCCACAGATCATACTCAATCTGTGTGACCACTCATGGTCTTACAGGTACCTGTCTTGACGTCCCATAGTCTCACCGTATTATCATAACTTCCCGATACGATGAACTCTGAATCACTGGATATAGCCACAGCATATACAGAATTAGTGTGACCACTCATGGTCTTACAGGTACCTGTCTTGACGTCCCATAGTCTCACCGTATTATCATAACTTCCCGATACGATGAACTCTGAATCACTGGATATAGCCACAGCATATACAGAATTAGTGTGACCACTCATGGTCTTACAGGTACCTGTCTTGACGTCCCATAGTCTCACCGTATTATCATAACTTCCCGATACGATGAACTCTGAATCACTGGATATAGCCACAGCATATACTCAATGTGTGTGACCACTCATGGTCTTACAGGTACCTGTCTTGACGTCCCATAGTCTCACCGTATTATCATAACTTCCCGATACGATGAACTCTGAATCACTGGATATAGCCACAGCATATACAGAATTAGTGTGACCACTCATGGTCTTACAGGTACCTGTTTTGACGTCCCATAGTCTCACCGTATTATCATAACTTCCCGATACGATGAACTCTGAATCACTGGATATAGCCACAGCATATACTCAATCTGTGTGACCACTCATGGTCTTACAGGTACCTGTCTTGACGTCCCATAGTCTCACCGTATTATCTCTACTTCCCGATACGATGAACTCTGAATCACTGGATATAGCCACAGCATATACTCAATGTGTGTGACCACTCATGGTCTTACAGGTACCTGTCTTGACGTCCCATAGTCTCACCGTATTATCATAACTTCCCGATACGATGAACTCTGAATCACTGGATATAGCCACAGCATATACAGAATTAGTGTGACCACTCATGGTCTTACAGGTACCTGTCTTGACGTCCCATAGTCTCACCGTATTATCATAACTTCCCGATACGATGAACTCTGAATCACTGGATATAGCCACAGCATATACTCAATGTGTGTGACCACTCATGGTCTTACAGGTACCTGTCTTGACGTCCCATAGTCTCACCGTATTATCATAACTTCCCGATACGATGAACTCTGAATCACTGGATATAGCCACAGCATATACTCAATCTGTGTGACCACTCATGGTCTTACAGGTACCTGTTTTGACGTCCCATAGTCTCACCGTATTATCATAACTTCCCGATACGATGAACTCTGAATCACTGGATATAGCCACAGATAATACAGAATTAGTGTGACCACTCATGGTCTTACAGGTACCTGTCTTGACGTCCCATAGTCTCACCGTATTATCATAACTTCCCGATACGATGAACTCTGAATCACTGGATATAGCCACAGCATATACAGAATTAGTGTGACCACTCATGGTCTTACAGGTACCTGTCTTGACGTCCCATAGTCTCACCATATTATCATAACTTCCCGATACGATGAACTCTGAATCACTGGATATAGCCACAGATAATACAGAATTAGTGTGACCACTCATGGTCTTACAGGTACCTGTCTTGACGTCCCATAGTCTCACCGTATTATCATAACTTCCCGATACGATGAACTCTGAATCACTGGATATAGCCACAGCATATACTCAATCTGTGTGACCACTCATGGTCTTACAGGTACCTGTCTTGACGTCCCATAGTCTCACCGTATTATCTCTACTTCCCGATACGATGAACTCTGAATCACTGGATATAGCCACAGCATATACTCAATGTGTGTGACCACTCATGGTCTTACAGGTACCTGTCTTGACGTCCCATAGTCTCACCGTATTATCATAACTTCCCGATACGATGAACTCTGAATCACTGGATATAGCCACAGATCATACTCAATCTGTGTGACCACTCATGGTCTTACAGGTACCTGTCTTGACGTCCCATAGTCTCACCGTATTATCATAACTTCCCGATACGATGAACTCTGAATCACTGGATATAGCCACAGCATATACAGAATTAGTGTGACCACTCATGGTCTTACAGGTACCTGTCTTGACGTCCCATAGTCTCACCGTATTATCATAACTTCCCGATACGATGAACTCTGAATCACTGGATATAGCCACAGCATATACAGAATTAGTGTGACCACTCATGGTCTTACAGGTACCTGTCTTGACGTCCCATAGTCTCACCGTATTATCATAACTTCCCGATACGATGAACTCTGAATCACTGGATATAGCCACAGCATATACTCAATGTGTGTGACCACTCATGGTCTTACAGGTACCTGTCTTGACGTCCCATAGTCTCACCGTATTATCATAACTTCCCGATACGATGAACTCTGAATCACTGGATATAGCCACAGCATATACAGAATTAGTGTGACCACTCATGGTCTTACAGGTACCTGTTTTGACGTCCCATAGTCTCACCGTATTATCATAACTTCCCGATACGATGAACTCTGAATCACTGGATATAGCCACAGCATATACTCAATCTGTGTGACCACTCATGGTCTTACAGGTACCTGTCTTGACGTCCCATAGTCTCACCGTATTATCTCTACTTCCCGATACGATGAACTCTGAATCACTGGATATAGCCACAGCATATACTCAATGTGTGTGACCACTCATGGTCTTACAGGTACCTGTCTTGACGTCCCATAGTCTCACCGTATTATCATAACTTCCCGATACGATGAACTCTGAATCACTGGATATAGCCACAGCATATACAGAATTAGTGTGACCACTCATGGTCTTACAGGTACCTGTCTTGACGTCCCATAGTCTCACCGTATTATCATAACTTCCCGATACGATGAACTCTGAATCACTGGATATAGCCACAGCATATACTCAATGTGTGTGACCACTCATGGTCTTACAGGTACCTGTCTTGACGTCCCATAGTCTCACCGTATTATCATAACTTCCCGATACGATGAACTCTGAATCACTGGATATAGCCACAGCATATACTCAATCTGTGTGACCACTCATGGTCTTACAGGTACCTGTTTTGACGTCCCATAGTCTCACCGTATTATCATAACTTCCCGATACGATGAACTCTGAATCACTGGATATAGCCACAGATAATACAGAATTAGTGTGACCACTCATGGTCTTACAGGTACCTGTCTTGACGTCCCATAGTCTCACCGTATTATCATAACTTCCCGATACGATGAACTCTGAATCACTGGATATAGCCACAGCATATACAGAATTAGTGTGACCACTCATGGTCTTACAGGTACCTGTCTTGACGTCCCATAGTCTCACCGTATTATCATAACTTCCCGATACGATGAACTCTGAATCACTGGATATAGCCACAGCATATACAGAATTAGTGTGACCACTCATGGTCTTACAGGTACCTGTCTTGACGTCCCATAGTCTCACCGTATTATCATAACTTCCCGATACGATGAACTCTGAATCACTGGATATAGCCACAGCATATACAGAATTAGTGTGACCACTCATGGTCTTACAGGTACCTGTCTTGACGTCCCATAGTCTCACCGTATTATCATAACTTCCCGATACGATGAACTCTGAATCACTGGATATAGCCACAGCATATACAGAATTAGTGTGACCACTCATGGTCTTACAGGTACCTGTCTTGACGTCCCATAGTCTCACCGTATTATCATAACTTCCCGATACGATGAACTCTGAATCACTGGATATAGCCACAGATAATACAGAATTAGTGTGACCACTCATGGTCTTACAGGTACCTGTCTTGACGTCCCATAGTCTCACCGTATTATCATAACTTCCCGATACGATGAACTCTGAATCACTGGATATAGCCACAGATAATACAGAATTAGTGTGACCACTCATGGTCTTACAGGTACCTGTCTTGACGTCCCATAGTCTCACCGTCTTATCATAACTTCCCGATACGATGAACTCTGAATCACTGGATATAGCCACAGATAATACAGAATTAGTGTGACCACTCATGGTCTTACAGGTACCTGTCTTGACGTCCCATAGTCTCACCGTATTATCATAACTTCCCGATACGATGAACTCTGAATCACTGGATATAGCCACAGATAATACAGAATTAGTGTGACCACTCATGGTCTTACAGGTACCTGTCTTGACGTCCCATAGTCTCACCGTCTTATCATAACTTCCCGATACGATGAACTCTGAATCACTGGATATAGCCACAGATAATACAGAATTAGTGTGACCACTCATGGTCTTACAGGTACCTGTCTTGACGTCCCATAGTCTCACCGTCTTATCTCTACTTCCCGATACGATGAACTCTGAATCACTGGATATAGCCACAGCATATACAGAATTAGTGTGACCACTCATGGTCTTACAGGTACCTGTTTTGACGTCCCATAGTCTCACCGTATTATCATAACTTCCCGATACGATGAACTCTGAATCACTGGATATAGCCACAGATCATACTCAATCTGTGTGACCACTCATGGTCTTACAGGTACCTGTCTTGACGTCCCATAGTCTCACCGTATTATCTCTACTTCCCGATACGATGAACTCTGAATCACTGGATATAGCCACAGATAATACAGAATTAGTGTGACCACTCATGGTCTTACAGGTACCTGTCTTGACGTCCCATAGTCTCACCGTATTATCATAACTTCCCGATACGATGAACTCTGAATCACTGGATATAGCCACAGCATATACAGAATTAGTGTGACCACTCATGGTCTTACAGGTACCTGTTTTGACGTCCCATAGTCTCACCGTATTATCATAACTTCCCGATACGATGAACTCTGAATCACTGGATATAGCCACAGCATATACAGAATTAGTGTGACCACTCATGGTCTTACAGGTACCTGTCTTGACGTCCCATAGTCTCACCGTATTATCATAACTTCCCGATACGATGAACTCTGAATCACTGGATATAGCCACAGATAATACAGAATTAGTGTGACCACTCATGGTCTTACAGGTACCTGTCTTGACGTCCCATAGTCTCACCGTATTATCATAACTTCCCGATACGATGAACTCTGAATCACTGGATATAGCCACAGCATATACTCAATGTGTGTGACCACTCATGGTCTTACAGGTACCTGTTTTGACGTCCCATAGTCTCACCGTATTATCATAACTTCCCGATACGATGAACTCTGAATCACTGGATATAGCCACAGATCATACTCAATCTGTGTGACCACTCATGGTCTTACAGGTACCTGTCTTGACGTCCCATAGTCTCACCGTATTATCTCTACTTCCCGATACGATGAACTCTGAATCACTGGATATAGCCACAGATCATACTCAATCTGTGTGACCACTCATGGTCTTACAGGTACCTGTCTTGACGTCCCATAGTCTCACCGTATTATCTCTACTTCCCGATACGATGAACTCTGAATCACTGGATATAGCCACAGATAATACAGAATTAGTGTGACCACTCATGGTCTTACAGGTACCTGTTTTGACGTCCCATAGTCTCACCGTCTTATCTCTACTTCCCGATACGATGAACTCTGAATCACTGGATATAGCCACAGCATATACAGAATTAGTGTGACCACTCATGGTCTTACAGGTACCTGTTTTGACGTCCCATAGTCTCACCGTATTATCATAACTTCCCGATACGATGAACTCTGAATCACTGGATATAGCCACAGATCATACTCAATCTGTGTGACCACTCATGGTCTTACAGGTACCTGTCTTGACGTCCCATAGTCTCACCGTATTATCTCTACTTCCCGATACGATGAACTCTGAATCACTGGATATAGCCACAGATCATACTCAATCTGTGTGACCACTCATGGTCTTACAGGTACCTGTCTTGACGTCCCATAGTCTCACCGTATTATCTCTACTTCCCGATACGATGAACTCTGAATCACTGGATATAGCCACAGATAATACAGAATTAGTGTGACCACTCATGGTCTTACAGGTACCTGTCTTGACGTCCCATAGTCTCACCGTATTATCATAACTTCCCGATACGATGAACTCTGAATCACTGGATATAGCCACAGCATATACTCAATCTGTGTGACCACTCATGGTCTTACAGGTACCTGTCTTGACGTCCCATAGTCTCACCGTATTATCTCTACTTCCCGATACGATGAACTCTGAATCACTGGATATAGCCACAGATAATACAGAATTAGTGTGACCACTCATGGTCTTACAGGTACCTGTCTTGACGTCCCATAGTCTCACCGTATTATCATAACTTCCCGATACGATGAACTCTGAATCACTGGATATAGCCACAGATCATACTCAATCTGTGTGACCACTCATGGTCTTACAGGTACCTGTCTTGACGTCCCATAGTCTCACCGTATTATCATAACTTCCCGATACGATGAACTCTGAATCACTGGATATAGCCACAGATAATACAGAATTAGTGTGACCACTCATGGTCTTACAGGTACCTGTCTTGACGTCCCATAGTCTCACCGTATTATCATAACTTCCCGATACGATGAACTCTGAATCACTGGATATAGCCACAGCATATACAGAATTAGTGTGACCACTCATGGTCTTACAGGTACCTGTCTTGACGTCCCATAGTCTCACCGTATTATCTCTACTTACCGATACGATGAACTCTGAATCACTGGATATAGCCACAGATCATACTCAATCTGTGTGACCACTCATGGTCTTACAGGTACCTGTCTTGACGTCCCATAGTCTCACCGTATTATCTCTACTTCCCGATACGATGAACTCTGAATCACTGGATATAGCCACAGATAATACAGAATTAGTGTGACCACTCATGGTCTTACAGGTACCTGTCTTGACGTCCCATAGTCTCACCGTATTATCATAACTTCCCGATACGATGAACTCTGAATCACTGGATATAGCCACAGCATATACAGAATTAGTGTGACCACTCATGGTCTTACAGGTACCTGTTTTGACGTCCCATAGTCTCACCGTATTATCATAACTTCCCGATACGATGAACTCTGAATCACTGGATATAGCCACAGCATATACAGAATTAGTGTGACCACTCATGGTCTTACAGGTACCTGTCTTGACGTCCCATAGTCTCACCGTATTATCATAACTTCCCGATACGATGAACTCTGAATCACTGGATATAGCCACAGATAATACAGAATTAGTGTGACCACTCATGGTCTTACAGGTACCTGTCTTGACGTCCCATAGTCTCACCGTATTATCATAACTTCCCGATACGATGAACTCTGAATCACTGGATATAGCCACAGCATATACTCAATGTGTGTGACCACTCATGGTCTTACAGGTACCTGTTTTGACGTCCCATAGTCTCACCGTATTATCATAACTTCCCGATACGATGAACTCTGAATCACTGGATATAGCCACAGATCATACTCAATCTGTGTGACCACTCATGGTCTTACAGGTACCTGTCTTGACGTCCCATAGTCTCACCGTATTATCTCTACTTCCCGATACGATGAACTCTGAATCACTGGATATAGCCACAGATCATACTCAATCTGTGTGACCACTCATGGTCTTACAGGTACCTGTCTTGACGTCCCATAGTCTCACCGTATTATCATAACTTCCCGATACGATGAACTCTGAATCACTGGATATAGCCACAGATAATACAGAATTAGTGTGACCACTCATGGTCTTACAGGTACCTGTTTTGACGTCCCATAGTCTCACCGTCTTATCTCTACTTCCCGATACGATGAACTCTGAATCACTGGATATAGCCACAGCATATACAGAATTAGTGTGACCACTCATGGTCTTACAGGTACCTGTTTTGACGTCCCATAGTCTCACCGTATTATCATAACTTCCCGATACGATGAACTCTGAATCACTGGATATAGCCACAGATCATACTCAATCTGTGTGACCACTCATGGTCTTACAGGTACCTGTCTTGACGTCCCATAGTCTCACCGTATTATCTCTACTTCCCGATACGATGAACTCTGAATCACTGGATATAGCCACAGATCATACTCAATCTGTGTGACCACTCATGGTCTTACAGGTACCTGTCTTGACGTCCCATAGTCTCACCGTATTATCTCTACTTCCCGATACGATGAACTCTGAATCACTGGATATAGCCACAGATAATACAGAATTAGTGTGACCACTCATGGTCTTACAGGTACCTGTCTTGACGTCCCATAGTCTCACCGTATTATCATAACTTCCCGATACGATGAACTCTGAATCACTGGATATAGCCACAGCATATACTCAATCTGTGTGACCACTCATGGTCTTACAGGTACCTGTCTTGACGTCCCATAGTCTCACCGTATTATCTCTACTTCCCGATACGATGAACTCTGAATCACTGGATATAGCCACAGCATATACTCAATGTTTGTGACCACTCATGGTCTTACAGGTACCTGTCTTGACGTCCCATAGTCTCACCGTATTATCATAACTTCCCGATACGATGAACTCTGAATCACTGGATATAGCCACAGATCATACTCAATCTGTGTGACCACTCATGGTCTTACAGGTACCTGTCTTGACGTCCCATAGTCTCACCGTATTATCATAACTTCCCGATACGATGAACTCTGAATCACTGGATATAGCCACAGATAATACAGAATTAGTGTGACCACTCATGGTCTTACAGGTACCTGTCTTGACGTCCCATAGTCTCACCGTATTATCATAACTTCCCGATACGATGAACTCTGAATCACTGGATATAGCCACAGCATATACAGAATTAGTGTGACCACTCATGGTCTTACAGGTACCTGTCTTGACGTCCCATAGTCTCACCGTATTATCTCTACTTACCGATACGATGAACTCTGAATCACTGGATATAGCCACAGCATATACAGAATTAGTGTGACCACTCATGGTCTTACAGGTACCTGTCTTGACGTCCCATAGTCTCACCGTATTATCATAACTTCCCGATACGATGAACTCTGAATCACTGGATATAGCCACAGATAATACAGAATTAGTGTGACCACTCATGGTCTTACAGGTACCTGTCTTGACGTCCCATAGTCTCACCGTATTATCATAACTTCCCGATACGATGAACTCTGAATCACTGGATATAGCCACAGCATATACAGAATTAGTGTGACCACTCATGGTCTTACAGGTACCTGTCTTGACGTCCCATAGTCTCACCGTCTTATCTCTACTTCCCGATACGATGAACTCTGAATCACTGGATATAGCCACAGATCATACTCAATCTGTGTGACCACTCATGGTCTTACAGGTACCTGTCTTGACGTCCCATAGTCTCACCGTATTATCATAACTTCCCGATACGATGAACTCTGAATCACTGGATATAGCCACAGCATATACAGAATTAGTGTGACCACTCATGGTCTTACAGGTACCTGTCTTGACGTCCCATAGTCTCACCGTATTATCTCTACTTCCCGATACGATGAACTCTGAATCACTGGATATAGCCACAGCATATACAGAATTAGTGTGACCACTCATGGTCTTACAGGTACCTGTCTTGACGTCCCATAGTCTCACCGTATTATCTCTACTTCCCGATACGATGAACTCTGAATCACTGGATATAGCCACAGATAATACAGAATTAGTGTGACCACTCATGGTCTTACAGGTACCTGTCTTGACGTCCCATAGTCTCACCGTATTATCATAACTTCCCGATACGATGAACTCTGAATCACTGGATATAGCCACAGCATATACTCAATCTGTGTGACCACTCATGGTCTTACAGGTACCTGTCTTGACGTCCCATAGTCTCACCGTATTATCTCTACTTCCCGATACGATGAACTCTGAATCACTGGATATAGCCACAGCATATACTCAATGTGTGTGACCAC
Source organism: Loxodes magnus (assembly GCA_946699065.1). NCBI lineage: Eukaryota > Ciliophora > Karyorelictea > Loxodida > Loxodidae > Loxodes > Loxodes magnus. Next base: position 24,059 of record CAMPDV010003812.1, read on the forward strand.
TCATGGTCTTACAGGTACCTGTCTTGACGTCCCATAGTCTCACCGTATTATCATAACTTCCCGATACGATGAACTCTGAATCACTGGATATAGCCACAGATCATACTCAATCTGTGTGACCACTCATGGTCTTACAGGTACCTGTCTTGACGTCCCATAGTCTCACCGTATTATCTCTACTTCCCGATACGATGAACTCTGAATCACTGGATATAGCCACAGATAATACAGAATTAGTGTGACCACTCATGGTCTTACAGGTACCTGTCTTGACGTCCCATAGTCTCACCGTATTATCATAACTTCCCGATACGATGAACTCTGAATCACTGGATATAGCCACAGCATATACAGAATTAGTGTGACCACTCATGGTCTTACAGGTACCTGTCTTGACGTCCCATAGTCTCACCGTATTATCATAACTTCCCGATACGATGAACTCTGAATCACTGGATATAGCCACAGATAATACAGAATTAGTGTGACCACTCATGGTCTTACAGGTACCTGTTTTGACGTCCCATAGTCTCACCGTATTATCATAACTTCCCGATACGATGAACTCTGAATCACTGGATATAGCCACAGATCATACTCAATCTGTGTGACCACTCATGGTCTTACAGGTACCTGTCTTGACGTCCCATAGTCTCACCGTATTATCTCTACTTCCCGATACGATGAACTCTGAATCACTGGATATAGCCACAGATCATACTCAATCTGTGTGACCACTCATGGTCTTACAGGTACCTGTCTTGACGTCCCATAGTCTCACCGTATTATCTCTACTTCCCGATACGATGAACTCTGAATCACTGGATATAGCCACAGATAATACAGAATTAGTGTGACCACTCATGGTCTTACAGGTACCTGTCTTGACGTCCCATAGTCTCACCGTATTATCATAACTTCCCGATACGATGAACTCTGAATCACTGGATATAGCCACAGCATATACTCAATGTGTGTGACCACTCATGGTCTTACAGGTACCTGTCTTGACGTCCCATAGTCTCACCGTCTTATCATAACTTCCCGATACGATGAACTCTGAATCACTGGATATAGCCACAGATAATACAGAATTAGTGTGACCACTCATGGTCTTACAGGTACCTGTCTTGACGTCCCATAGTCTCACCGTCTTATCTCTACTTCCCGATACGATGAACTCTGAATCACTGGATATAGCCACAGCATATACAGAATTAGTGTGACCACTCATGGTCTTACAGGTACCTGTTTTGACGTCCCATAGTCTCACCGTATTATCATAACTTCCCGATACGATGAACTCTGAATCACTGGATATAGCCACAGATCATACTCAATCTGTGTGACCACTCATGGTCTTACAGGTACCTGTCTTGACGTCCCATAGTCTCACCGTATTATCTCTACTTCCCGATACGATGAACTCTGAATCACTGGATATAGCCACAGATCATACTCAATCTGTGTGACCACTCATGGTCTTACAGGTACCTGTCTTGACGTCCCATAGTCTCACCGTATTATCTCTACTTCCCGATACGATGAACTCTGAATCACTGGATATAGCCACAGATAATACAGAATTAGTGTGACCACTCATGGTCTTACAGGTACCTGTCTTGACGTCCCATAGTCTCACCGTATTATCATAACTTCCCGATACGATGAACTCTGAATCACTGGATATAGCCACAGCATATACAGAATTAGTGTGACCACTCATGGTCTTACAGGTACCTGTTTTGACGTCCCATAGTCTCACCGTATTATCTCTACTTCCCGATACGATGAACTCTGAATCACTGGATATAGCCACAGCATATACTCAATCTGTGTGACCACTCATGGTCTTACAGGTACCTGTCTTGACGTCCCATAGTCTCACCGTATTATCTCTACTTCCCGATACGATGAACTCTGAATCACTGGATATAGCCACAGATAATACAGAATTAGTGTGACCACTCATGGTCTTACAGGTACCTGTCTTGACGTCCCATAGTCTCCACCGTATTATCATAACTTCCCGATACGATGAACTCTGAATCACTGGATATAGCCACAGCATATACTCAATGTGTGTGACCACTCATGGTCTTACAGGTACCTGTCTTGACGTCCCATAGTCTCACCGTATTATCATAACTTCCCGATACGATGAACTCTGAATCACTGGATATAGCCACAGATAATACAGAATTAGTGTGACCACTCATGGTCTTACAGGTACCTGTCTTGACGTCCCATAGTCTCACCGTCTTATCTCTACTTCCCGATACGATGAACTCTGAATCACTGGATATAGCCACAGCATATACAGAATTAGTGTGACCACTCATGGTCTTACAGGTACCTGTTTTGACGTCCCATAGTCTCACCGTATTATCATAACTTCCCGATACGATGAACTCTGAATCACTGGATATAGCCACAGATAATACAGAATTAGTGTGACCACTCATGGTCTTACAGGTACCTGTCTTGACGTCCCATAGTCTCACCGTATTATCATAACTTCCCGATACGATGAACTCTGAATCACTGGATATAGCCACAGATCATACTCAATCTGTGTGACCACTCATGGTCTTACAGGTACCTGTCTTGACGTCCCATAGTCTCACCGTATTATCATAACTTCCCGATACGATGAACTCTGAATCACTGGATATAGCCACAGATAATACAGAATTAGTGTGACCACTCATGGTCTTACAGGTACCTGTCTTGACGTCCCATAGTCTCACCGTATTATCATAACTTCCCGATACGATGAACTCTGAATCACTGGATATAGCCACAGATAATACAGAATTAGTGTGACCACTCATGGTCTTACAGGTACCTGTCTTGACGTCCCATAGTCTCACCGTCTTATCATAACTTCCCGATACGATGAACTCTGAATCACTGGATATAGCCACAGATAATACAGAATTAGTGTGACCACTCATGGTCTTACAGGTACCTGTCTTGACGTCCCATAGTCTCACCGTCTTATCATAACTTCCCGATACGATGAACTCTGAATCACTGGATATAGCCACAGCATATACAGAATTAGTGTGACCACTCATGGTCTTACAGGTACCTGTTTTGACGTCCCATAGTCTCACCGTATTATCATAACTTCCCGATACGATGAACTCTGAATCACTGGATATAGCCACAGCATATACAGAATTAGTGTGACCACTCATGGTCTTACAGGTACCTGTCTTGACGTCCCATAGTCTCACCGTATTATCATAACTTCCCGATACGATGAACTCTGAATCACTGGATATAGCCACAGATAATACAGAATTAGTGTGACCACTCATGGTCTTACAGGTACCTGTCTTGACGTCCCATAGTCTCACCGTATTATCATAACTTCCCGATACGATGAACTCTGAATCACTGGATATAGCCACAGATAATACAGAATTAGTGTGACCACTCATGGTCTTACAGGTACCTGTCTTGACGTCCCATAGTCTCACCGTATTATCATAACTTCCCGATACGATGAACTCTGAATCACTGGATATAGCCACAGATAATACAGAATTAGTGTGACCACTCATGGTCTTACAGGTACCCTGTCTTGACGTCCCCATAGTCTCACCGTATTATCATAACTTCCCGATACGATGAACTCTGAATCACTGGATATAGCCACAGATAATACAGAATTAGTGTGACCACTCATGGTCTTACAGGTACCTGTCTTGACGTCCCATAGTCTCACCGTCTTATCTCTACTTCCCGATACGATGAACTCTGAATCACTGGATATAGCCACAGCATATACAGAATTAGTGTGACCACTCATGGTCTTACAGGTACCAGTTTTGACGTCCCATAGTCTCACCGTATTATCATAACTTCCCGATACGATGAACTCTGAATCACTGGATATAGCCACAGATCATACTCAATCTGTGTGACCACTCATGGTCTTACAGGTACCTGTCTTGACGTCCATAGTCTCACCGTATTATCTCTACTTCCCGATACGATGAACTCTGAATCACTGGATATAGCCACAGCATATACAGAATTAGTGTGACCACTCATGGTCTTACAGGTACCTGTCTTGACGTCCCATAGTCTCACCGTATTATCTCTACTTCCCGATACGATGAACTCTGAATCACTGGATATAGCCACAGATAATACAGAATTAGTGTGACCACTCATGGTCTTACAGGTACCTGTCTTGACGTCCCATAGTCTCACCGTATTATCATAACTTCCCGATACGATGAACTCTGAATCACTGGATATAGCCACAGCATATACTCAATCTGTGTGACCACTCATGGTCTTACAGGTACCTGTCTTGACGTCCATAGTCTCACCGTATTATCTCTACTTCCCGATACGATGAACTCTGAATCACTGGATATAGCCACAGCATATACTCAATGTGTGTGACCACTCATGGTCTTACAGGTACCTGTCTTGACGTCCCATAGTCTCACCGTATTATCATAACTTCCCGATACGATGAACTCTGAATCACTGGATATAGCCACAGATCATACTCAATCTGTGTGACCACTCATGGGTCTTACAGGTACCTGTCTTGACGTCCCATAGTCTCACCGTATTATCATAACTTCCCGATACGATGAACTCTGAATCACTGGATATAGCCACAGATAATACAGAATTAGTGTGACCCACTCATGGTCTTACAGGTACCTGTCTTGACGTCCCATAGTCTCACCGTATTATCATAACTTCCCGATACGATGAACTCTGAATCACTGGATATAGCCACAGATAATACAGAATTAGTGTGACCACTCATGGTCTTACAGGTACCTGTCTTGACGTCCCATAGTCTCACCGTATTATCATAACTTCCCGATACGATGAACTCTGAATCACTGGATATAGCCACAGCATATACAGAATTAGTGACCACTCATGGTCTTACAGGTACCTGTCTTGACGTCCCATAGTCTCACCGTCTTATCTCTACTTCCCGATACGATGAACTCTGAATCACTGGATATAGCCACAGATCATACTCAATCTGTGTGACCACTCATGGTCTTACAGGTACCTGTCTTGACGTCCCATAGTCTCACCGTATTATCATAACTTCCCGATACGATGAACTCTGAATCACTGGATATAGCCACAGATAATACAGAATTAGTGTGACCACTCATGGTCTTACAGGTACCTGTCTTGACGTCCCATAGTCTCACCGTATTATCATAACTTCCCGATACGATGAACTCTGAATCACTGGATATAGCCACAGATAATACAGAATTAGTGTGACCACTCATGGTCTTACAGGTACCCTGTCTTGACGTCCCATAGTCTCACCGTATTATCATAACTTCCCGATACGATGAACTCTGAATCACTGGATATAGCCACAGATCATACTCAATCTGTGTGACCACTCATGGTCTTACAGGTACCTGTCTTGACGTCCCATAGTCTCACCGTATTATCATAACTTCCCGATACGATGAACTCTGAATCACTGGATATAGCCACAGATAATACAGAATTAGTGTGACCACTCATGGTCTTACAGGTACCTGTCTTGACGTCCCATAGTCTCACCGTATTATCATAACTTCCCGATACGATGAACTCTGAATCACTGGATATAGCCACAGCATATACAGAATTAGTGTGACCACTCATGGTCTTACAGGTACCTGTTTTGACGTCCCATAGTCTCACCGTATTATCATAACTTCCCGATACGATGAACTCTGAATCACTGGATTATAGCCACAGCATATACAGAATTAGTGTGACCACTCATGGTCTTACAGGTACCTGTCTTGACGTCCCATAGTCTCACCGTATTATCATAACTTCCCGATACGATGAACTCTGAATCACTGGATATAGCCACAGCATATACAGAATTAGTGTGACCACTCATGGTCTTACAGGTACCTGTCTTGACGTCCCATAGTCTCACCGTATTATCATAACTTCCCGATACGATGAACTCTGAATCACTGGATATAGCCACAGATAATACAGAATTAGTGTGACCACTCATGGTCTTACAGGTACCTGTCTTGACGTCCCATAGTCTCACCGTATTATCTCTACTTCCCGATACGATGAACTCTGAATCACTGGATATAGCCACAGATAATACAGAATTAGTGTGACCACTCATGGTCTTACAGGTACCTGTCTTGACGTCCCATAGTCTCACCGTATTATCATAACTTCCCGATACGATGAACTCTGAATCACTGGATATAGCCACAGCATATACAGAATTAGTGTGACCACTCATGGTCTTACAGGTACCTGTCTTGACGTCCCATAGTCTCACCGTATTATCATAACTTCCCGATACGATGAACTCTGAATCACTGGATATAGCCACAGCATATACAGAATTAGTGTGACCACTCATGGTCTTACAGGTACCTGTTTGACGTCCCATAGTCTCACCGTATTATCATAACTTCCCGATACGATGAACTCTGAATCACTGGATATAGCCACAGATAATACAGAATTAGTGTGACCACTCATGGTCTTACAGGTACCTGTCTTGACGTCCCATAGTCTCACCGTATTATCATAACTTCCCGATACGATGAACTCTGAATCACTGGATATAGCCACAGCATATACAGAATTAGTGTGACCACTCATGGTCTTACAGGTACCTGTCTTGACGTCCCATAGTCTCACCGTATTATCATAACTTCCCGATACGATGAACTCTGAATCACTGGATATAGCCACAGCATATACAGAATTAGTGTGACCACTCATGGTCTTACAGGTACCTGTCTTGACGTCCCATAGTCCTCACCGTATTATCATAACTTCCCGATACGATGAACTCTGAATCACTGGATATAGCCACAGCATATACAGAATTAGTGTGACCACTCATGGTCTTACAGTTACCTGTCTTGACGTCCCATAGTCTCACCGTATTATCATAACTTCCCGATACGATGAACTCTGAATCACTGGATATAGCCACAGCATATACAGAATTAGTGTGACCACTCATGGTCTTACAGGTACCTGTCTTGACGTCCCATAGTCTCACCGTATTATCATAACTTCCCGATACGATGAACTCTGAATCACTGGATATAGCCACAGCATATACAGAATTAGTGTGACCACTCATGGTCTTACAGGTACCTGTCTTGACGTCCCATAGTCTCACCGTATTATCATAACTTCCCGATACGATGAACTCTGAATCACTGGATATAGCCACAGCATATACAGAATTAGTGTGACCACTCATGGTCTTACAGGTACCTGTCTTGACGTCCCATAGTCTCACCGTATTATCATAACTTCCCGATACGATGAACTCTGAATCACTGGATATAGCCACAGCATATACAGAATTAGTGTGACCACTCATGGTCTTACAGGTACCTGTCTTGACGTCCCATAGTCTCACCGTATTATCATAACTTCCCGATACGATGAACTCTGAATCACTGGATATAGCCACAGCATATTACAGAATTAGTGTGACCACTCATGGTCTTACAGGTACCTGTCTTGACGTCCCATAGTCTCACCGTATTATCATAACTTCCCGATACGATGAACTCTGAATCACTGGATATAGCCACAGATAATACAGAATTAGTGTGACCACTCATGGTCTTACAGGTACCTGTCTTGACGTCCCATAGTCTCACCGTATTATCATAACTTCCCGATACGATGAACTCTGAATCACTGGATATAGCCACAGCATATACAGAATTAGTGTGACCACTCATGGTCTTACAGGTACCTGTCTTGACGTCCCATAGTCTCACCGTATTATCATAACTTCCCGATACGATGAACTCTGAATCACTGGATATAGCCACAGATAATACAGAATTAGTGTGACCACTCATGGTCTTACAGGTACCTGTCTTGACGTCCCATAGTCTCACCGTATTATCATAACTTCCCGATACGATGAACTCTGAATCACTGGATATAGCCACAGCATCATACTCAATTAGTGTGACCACTCATGGTCTTACAGGTACCTGTCTTGACGTCCCATAGTCTCACCGTATTATCATAACTTCCCGATACGATGAACTCTGAATCACTGGATATAGCCACAGATAATACAGAATTAGTGTGACCACTCATGGTCTTACAGGTACCTGTCTTGACGTCCCATAGTCTCACCGTATTATCATAACTTCCCGATACGATGAACTCTGAATCACTGGATATAGCCACAGATATACAGAATTAGTGTGACCACTCATGGTCCTTACAGGTACCTGTCTTGACGTCCCATAGTCTCACCGTATTATCATAACTTCCCGATACGATGAACTCTGAATCACTGGATATAGCCACAGCATAATACAGAATTAGTGTGACCACTCATGGTCTTTACAGGTACCTGTCTTGACGTCCCATAGTCTCACCGTATTATCATAACTTCCCGATACGATGAACTCTGAATCACTGGATATAGCCACAGCATATACAGAATTAGTGTGACCACTCATGGTCTTACAGGTACCTGTCTTGACGTCCCATAGTCTCACCGTATTATCATAACTTCCCGATACGATGAACTCTGAATCACTGGATATAGCCACAGATAATACAGAATTAGTGTGACCACTCATGGTCTTACAGGTACCTGTCTTGACGTCCCATAGTCTCACCGTATTATCACTACTTCCCGATACGATGAACTCTGAATCACTGATATAGCCACAGATAATACAGAAGTTAGTGTGACCACTCATGGTCTTACAGGTACCTGTCTTGACGTCCCATAGTCTCACCGTATTATCATAAACTTCCCGATACGATGAACTCTGAATCACTGGATATAGCCACAGCATATACAGAATTAGTGTGACCACTCATGGTCTTACAGGTACCTGTCTTGACGTCCCATAGTCTCACCGTATTATCATAACTTCCCGATACGATGAACTCTGAATCACTGGATATAGCCACAGCATATACAGAATTAGTGTGACCACTCATGGTCTTACAGGTACCTGTCTTGACGTCCCATAGTCTCACCGTATTATCATAACTTCCCCGATACGATGAACTCTGAATCACTGGATATAGCCACAGATAATACAGAATTAGTGTGACCACTCATGGTCTTACAGGTACCTGTCTTGACGTCCCATAGTCTCACCGTATTATCATAACTTCCCGATACGATGAACTCTGAATCACTGGATATAGCCACAGCATAATACAGAATTAGTGTGACCACTCATGGTCTTACAGGTACCTGTCTTGACGTCCCATAGTCTCACCGTATTATCATAACTTCCCGATACGATGAACTCTGAATCACTGGATATAGCCACAGCATATACCAGAATTAGTGTGACCACTCATGGTCTTACAGGTACCTGTCTTTGACGTCCCATAGTCTCACCGTATTATCATAACTTCCCGATACGATGAACTCTGAATCACTGGATATAGCCACAGATAATACAGAATTAGTGTGACCACTCATGGTCTTACACGGTACCTGTTCTTGACGTCCCATAGTCTCACCGTATTATCATAACTTCCCGATACGATGAACTCTGAATCACTGGATATAGCCACAGCATAATACAGAATTAGTGTGACCACTCCATGGTCTTACAGGTACCTGTCTTGACGTCCCCATAGTCTCACCGTATTATCATAACTTCCCGATACGATGAACTCTGAATCACTGGATATAGCCCACAGCATAATACAGAATTAGTGTGACCACTCATGGTCTTACAGGTACCTGTCTTGACGTCCCATAGTCTCACCGTATTATCATAACTATCCGCATACGATGAACTCTGAATCACTGGATATAGCCCACAGCATATACATAGAATTAGTGTGACCACTCCATGGTCTTACAGGTACCTGTCTTGACGTCCCATAGTCTCACCGTATTATCATAACTTCCCGATACGAATGAACTCTGAATCACTGGATATAGCCACAGCATATACTCAATGTGTGTGACCACTCATGGTCTTACAGGTACCTGTCTTGACGTCCCATAGTCTCACCGTATTATCATAACTTCCCGATACGATGAACTCTGAATCACTGGATATAGCCACAGATAATACAGAATTAGTGTGACCACTCATGGTCTTACAGGTACCTGTCTTGACGTCCCATAGTCTCACCGTATTATCATAACTTCCCGATACGATGAACTCTGAATCACTGGATATAGCCACAGATAATACAGAATTAGTGTGACCACTCATGGTCTTACAGGTACCTGTCTTGACGTCCCATAGTCTCACCGTATTATCTCTACTTCCCGATACGATGAACTCTGAATCACTGGATATAGCCACAGATAATACAGAATTAGTGTGACCACTCATGGTCTTACAGGTACCTGTCTTGACGTCCCATAGTCTCACCGTATTATCATAACTTCCCGATACGATGAACTCTGAATCACTGGATATAGCCACAGCATATACAGAATTAGTGTGACCACTCATGGTCTTACAGGTACCTGTCTTGACGTCCCATAGTCTCACCGTATTATCATAACTTCCCGATACGATGAACTCTGAATCACTGGATATAGCCACAGATAATACAGAATTAGTGTGACCACTCATGGTCTTACAGGTACCTGTCTTGACGTCCCCATAGTCTCACCGTATTATCATAACTTCCCGATACGATGAACTCTGAATCACTGGATATAGCCACAGATCATACTCAATCTGTGTGACCACTCATGGTCTTACAGGTACCTGTCTTGACGTCCCATAGTCTCACCGTATTATCATAACTTCCCGATACGATGAACTCTGAATCACTGGATATAGCCACAGCATATACAGAATTAGTGTGACCACTCATGGTCTTACAGGTACCTGTCTTGACGTCCCATAGTCTCACCGTATTATCATAACTTCCCGATACGATGAACTCTGAATCACTGGATATAGCCACAGATCATACTCAATCTGTGTGACCACTCATGGTCTTACAGGTACCTGTCTTGACGTCCCATAGTCTCACCGTATTATCATAACTTCCCGATACGATGAACTCTGAATCACTGGATATAGCCACAGCATATACAGAATTAGTGTGACCACTCATGGTCTTACAGGTACCTGTCTTGACGTCCCATAGTCTCACCGTATTATCATAACTTCCCGATACGATGAACTCTGAATCACTGGATATAGCCACAGCATATACAGATTAGTGTGACCACTCATGGTCTTACAGGTACCTGTCTTGACGTCCCATAGTCCTCACCGTATTATCATAACTTCCCGATACGATGAACTCTGAATCACTGGATATAGCCACAGCATATACAGAATTAGTGTGACCACTCATGGTCTTACAGGTACCTGTTTTGACGTCCCATAGTCTCACCGTATTATCATAACTTCCCGATACGATGAACTCTGAATCACTGGATATAGCCACAGCATATACAGAATTAGTGTGACCACTCATGGTCTTACAGGTACCTGTCTTGACGTCCCATAGTCTCACCGTATTATCTCTACTTCCCGATACGATGAACTCTGAATCACTGATATAGCCACAGATAATACAGAATTAGTGTGACCACTCATGGTCTTACAGGTACCTGTCTTGACGTCCCATAGTCTCACCGTATTATCATAACTTCCCGATACGATGAACTCTGAATCACTGGATATAGCCACAGATAATACAGAATTAGTGTGACCACTCATGGTCTTACAGGTACCTGTCTTGACGTCCCATAGTCCTCACCGGTATTATCATAACTTCCCGATACGATGAACTCTGAATCACTGGATATAGCCACAGATAATACAGAATTAGTGTGACCACTCATGGTCTTACAGGTACCTGTCTTGACGTCCCATAGTCTCACCGTATTATCATAACTTCCCGATACGATGAACTCTGAATCACTGGATATAGCCACAGCATATACAGAATTAGTGTGACCACTCATGGTCTTACAGGTACCTGTCTTGACGTCCCATAGTCTCACCGTATTATCATAACTTCCCGATACGATGAACTCTGAATCACTGGATATAGCCACAGATAATACAGAATTAGTGTGACCACTCATGGTCTTACAGGTACCTGTCTTGACGTCCCATAGTCTCACCGTATTATCATAACTTCCCGATACGATGAACTCTGAATCACTGGATATAGCCACAGCATATACAGAATTAGTGTGACCACTCATGGTCTTACAGGTACCTGTCTTGACGTCCCATAGTCTCACCGTATTATCATAACTTCCCGATACGATGAACTCTGAATCACTGGATATAGCCACAGATCATACTCAATCTGTGTGACCACTCATGGTCTTACAGGTACCTGTCTTGACGTCCCATAGTCTCACCATATTATCATAAACTTCCCGATACGATGAACTCTGAATCACTGGATATAGCCACAGCATATACAAGAATTAGTGTGACCACTCATGGTCTTACAGGTACCTGTCTTGACGTCCATAGTCTCACCGTATTATCATAACTTCCCGATACGATGAACTCTGAATCACTGGATATAGCCACAGATAATACAGAATTAGTGTGACCACTCATGGTCTTACAGGTACCTGTCTTGACGTCCCATAGTCTCACCGTATTATCATAACTTCCCGATACGATGAACTCTGAATCACTGGATATAGCCACAGCATATACAGAATTAGTGTGACCACTCATGGTCTTACAGGTACCTGTCTTGACGTCCCATAGTCTCACCGTATTATCATAACTTCCCGATACGATGAACTCTGAATCACTGGATATAGCCACAGATAATACAGAATTAGTGTGACCACTCATGGTCTTACAGGTACCTGTCTTGACGTCCCATAGTCTCACCGTATTATCATAACTTCCCGATACGATGAACTCTGAATCACTGGATATAGCCACAGCATATACAGAATTAGTGTGACCACTCATGGTCTTACAGGTACCTGTCTTGACGTCCCATAGTCTCACCGTATTATCATAACTTCCCGATACGATGAACTCTGAATCACTGGATATAGCCACAGATAATACAGAATTAGTGTGACCACTCATGGTCTTACAGGTACCTGTCTTGACGTCCCATAGTCTCACCGTATTATCTCTACTTCCCGATACGATGAACTCTGAATCACTGGATATAGCCACAGCATATACAGAATTAGTGTGACCACTCATGGTCTTACAGGTACCTGTCTTGACGTCCCATAGTCCTCACCGTATTATCATAACTTCCCGATACGATGAACTCTGAATCACTGGATATAGCCACAGCATATACAGAATTAGTGTGACCACTCATGGTCTTACAGGTACCTGTCTTGACGTCCCATAGTCTCACCGTATTATCATAACTTCCCGATACGATGAACTCTGAATCACTGGATATAGCCACAGCATATACAGAATTAGTGGTGACCACTCATGGTCTTACAGGTACCTGTCTTGACGTCCCATAGTCTCACCGTATTATCATAACTTCCCGATACGATGAACTCTGAATCACTGGATATAGCCACAGCATATACAGAATTAGTGTGACCACTCATGGTCTTACAGGTACCTGTCTTGACGTCCCATAGTCCTCACCGTATTATCATAACTTCCCGATACGATGAACTCTGAATCACTGGATATAGCCACAGATAATACAGAATTAGTGTGACCACTCATGGTCTTACAGGTACCTGTCTTGACGTCCCATAGTCTCACCGTATTATCATAACTTCCCGATACGATGAACTCTGAATCACTGGATATAGCCACAGCATATACAGAATTAGTGTGACCACTCATGGTCTTACAGGTACCTGTCTTGACGTCCCATAGTCTCACCGTATTATCATAACTTCCCGATACGATGAACTCTGAATCACTGGATATAGCCACAGCATATACAGAATTAGTGTGACCACTCATGGTCTTACAGGTACCTGTCTTGACGTCCCATAGTCTCACCGTATTATCATAACTTCCCGATACGATGAACTCTGAATCACTGGATATAGCCACAGATAATACAGAATTAGTGTGACCACTCATGGTCTTACAGGTACCTGTCTTGACGTCCCATAGTCTCACCGTATTATCTCTACTTCCCGATACGATGAACTCTGAATCACTGGATATAGCCACAGATAATACAGAATTAGTGTGACCACTCATGGTCTTACAGGTACCTGTCTTGACGTCCC
>CAMPDV010003813.1:0-26625 GCA_946699065.1 Loxodes magnus
ATAAGTAAGTAAGAAAAGAAGATAGAATTTCGGTTTTAAGGAGTATGCTTTATGAAGTAATAAGTATTTAGAAAAGTGAAGAAGTAAAGTAAGAAAAGAAGATAGAATTTCAGTTTTTAAGGAGTATGCTTTATGAAGTAATAAGTATTTAGAAAAGTGAAGAAGTAAAGTAAGAAAAGAAGATAGAATTTCAGTTTTAAGGAGTATGCTATATGAAGTATCAAGTATTTAGAAAAGTGAAGAAGTAAAGTAAGAAAAGAAGATAGAATTTCAGTTTTAAGGAGTATGCTTTGAGAAATGATAAGTATTTAGAAAAGTGAAGAAGTAAAGTAAGAAAAGAAGATAGAATTTCAGTTTTAAGGAGTATGCTATATGAAGTATCAAGTATTTAGAAAAGTGAAGAAGTAAAGTAAGAAAAGAAGATAGAATTTCAGTTTTAAGGAGTATGCTTTGAGAAGTAATAAGTATTTAGAAAAGTGAATAAGTAAAGTAAGAAAAGAAGATAGAATTTCGGTTTTAAGGAGTATGCTTTATGAAGTAATAAGTATTTAGAAAAGTGAAGAAGTAAAGTAAGAAAAGAAGATAGAATTTCAGTTTAAGGAGTATGCTTTATGAAGTAATAAGTATTTAGAAAAGTGAAGAAGTAAAGTAAGAAAAGAAGATAGAATTTCAGTTTTAAGGAGTATGCTATATGAAGTATCAAGTATTTAGAAAAGTGAAGAAGTAAAGTAAGAAAGAAGATAGAATTTCAGTTTTAAGGAGTATGCTATATGAAGTATCAAGTATTTAGAAAAGTGAAGAAGTAAAGTAAGAAAAGAAGATAGAATTTCAGTTTTAAGGAGTATGCTATATGAAGTATCAAGTATTTAGAAAAGTGAAGAAGTAAAGTAAGAAAAGAAGATAGAATTTCAGTTTTAAGGAGTATGCTTTGAGAAATGATAAGTATTTAGAAAAGTGAAGAAGTAAAGTAAGAAAAGAAGATAGACTTTCAGGTTTAAGAAGTAATAAGTATTTAGAAAAGTGAAGAAGTAAAGTAAGAAAAGAAGATAGAATTTCGGTTTTAAGGAGTATGCTTTGAGAAGTAATTATTTAGAAAAGTGAAGAAGTAAAGTAAGAAAAGAAGATAAAATTTCGGTTTTAAGGATATGCTTTGAGAAGTAATAAGTATTTAGAAAAGTGAAGAAGTAAAGTAAGAAAAGAAGCTAGACTTTCAGTTTTAAGAAGTAATAAGTATTTAGAAAAGTGAAGAAGTAAAGTAAGAAAAGAAGATAGAATTTCAGTTTTAAGGAGTATGCTATATGAAGTATCAGTATTTAGAAAAGTGAAGAAGTAAAGTAAGAAAAGAAGATAGAATTTCGGTTTTAAGGAGTATGCTTTGAGAAGTAATAAGTATTTAGAAAAGTGAAGAAGTAAATTAAGAAAAGAAGATAAAATTTCGGTTTTAAGGAGTATACTTTGAGAAGTAATAAGTATTTAGAAAAGTGAAGAAGTAAAGTAAGAAAAGAAGATAGAATTTCGGTTTTAAGGAGTATGCTTTATGAAGTAATAAGTATTTAGAAAAGTGAAGAAGTAAAGTAAGAAAAGAAGATAGAATTTCAGTTTTAAGGAGTATGCTATATGAAGTAATAAGTATTTAGAAAAGTGAAGAAGTAAAGTAAGAAAAGAAGATAGAATTTCAGTTTTAAGGAGTATGCTTTGAGAAGTATCAAGTATTTAGAAAAGTGAAGAAGTAAAGTAAGAAAAGAAGATAGAATTTCAGTTTTAAGGAGTATGCTATATGAAGTATCAAGTATTTAGAAAAGTGAAGAAGTAAAGTAAGAAAAGAAGATAGAATTTCAGTTTTAAGGAGTATGCTTTGAGAAGTAATAAGTATTTAGAAAAGTATAGAAGTAAATTAAGAAAAGAAGATAGAATTTCAGTTTTAAGGAGTATGCTATATGAAGTATCAAGTATTTAGAAAAGTGAAGAAGTAAAGTAAGAAAAGAAGATAAAATTTCGGTTTTAAGGATATGCTTTGAGAAGTAATAAGTATTTAGAAAAGTGAAGAAGTAAAGTAAGAAAAGAAGATAGAATTTCAGTTTTAAGGAGTATGCTATATGAAGTATTAAGTATTTAGAAAAGTGAAGAAGTAAAGTAAGAAAAGAAGATAAAATTATGCTATATGAAGTATCAAGTATTTAGAAAAGTGAAGAAGTAAAGTAAGAAAAGAAGATAGAATTTCAGTTTTAAGGAGTATGCTATATGAAGTATCAAGTATTTAGAAAAGTGAAGAAGTAAAGTAAGAAAAGAAGATAGAATTTCAGTTTTAAGGAGTATGCTATATGAAGTATCAAGTATTTAGAAAAGTGAAGAAGTAAAGTAAGAAAAGAAAGAATTTCAGTTTTAAGGAGTATGCTTTGAGAAGTAATAAGTATTTAGAAAAGTGAAGAAGTAAAGTAAGAAAAGAAGATAGAATTTCAGTTTTAAGGAGTATGCTATATGAAGTATCAAGTATTTAGAAAAGTGAAGAAGTAAAGTAAGAAAAGAAGATAGAATTTCAGTTTTAAGGAGTATGCTTTGAGAAATGATAAGTATTTAGAAAAGTGAAGAAGTAAAGTAAGAAAAGAAGATAGAATTTCAGTTTTAAGGAGTATGCTTTGAGAAGTATCAAGTATTTAGAAAAGTGAATAAGTAAAGTAAGAAAAGAAGATAGAATTTCGGTTTTAAGGAGTATGCTTTATGAAGTAATAAGTATTTAGAAAAGTGAAGAAGTAAAGTAAGAAAAGAAGATAGAATTTCAGTTTTAAGGAGTATGCTTTATGAAGTAATAAGTATTTAGAAAAGTGAAGAAGTAAAGTAAGAAAAGAAGATAGAATTTCAGTTTTAAGGAGTATGCTATATGAAGTATCAAGTATTTAGAAAAGTGAAGAAGTAAAGTAAGAAAAGAAGATAGAATTTCAGTTTTAAGGAGTATGCTATATGAAGTATCAAGTATTTAGAAAAGTGAAGAAGTAAAGTAAGAAAAGAAGATAGAATTTCAGTTTTAAGGAGTATGCTATATGAAGTATCAAGTATTTAGAAAAGTGAAGAAGTAAAGTAAGAAAAGAAGATAGAATTTCGGTTTTAAAGTGTATGCTATATGAAGTAATAAGTATTTAGAAAAGTGAAGAAGTAAAGTAAGAAAAGAAGATAGACTTTCAGGTTTAAGAAGTAATAAGTATTTAGAAAAGTGAAGAAGTAAAGTAAGAAAAGAAGATAGAATTTCGGTTTTAAGGAGTATGCTTTGAGAAGTAATTATTTAGAAAAGTGAAGAAGTAAAGTAAGAAAAGAAGATAAAATTTCGGTTTTAAGGATATGCTTTGAGAAGTAATAAGTATTTAGAAAAGTGAAGAAGTAAAGTAAGAAAAGAAGCTAGACTTTCAGTTTTAAGAAGTAATAAGTATTTAGAAAAGTGAAGAAGTAAAGTAAGAAAAGAAGATAGAATTTCAGTTTTAAGGAGTATGCTATATGAAGTATCAAGTATTTAGAAAAGTGAAGAAGTAAAGTAAGAAAAGAAGATAGAATTTCGGTTTTAAGGAGTATACTTTGAGAAGTAATAAGTATTTAGAAAAGTGAAGAAGTAAAGTAAGAAAAGAAGATAGAATTTCAGTTTTAAGGAGTATGCTTTGAGAAGTAATAAGTATTTAGAAAAGTGAAGAAGTAAAGTAAGAAAAGAAGATAGAATTTCGGTTTTAAAGTGTATGCTTTATGAAGTATTAAGTATTTTGAAAAGTGAAGAAGTAAAGTAAGAAAAGAAGATAGAATTTCAGTTTTAAGGAGTATGCTATATGAAGTATCAAGTATTTAGAAAAGTGAAGAAGTAAAGTAAGAAAAGAAGATAGAATTTCAGTTTTAAGGAGTATGCTTTGAGAAGTATCAAGTATTTAGAAAAGTGAAGAAGTAAAGTAAGAAAAGAAGATAGAATTTCAGTTTTAAGGAGTATGCTATATGAAGTATCAAGTATTTAGAAAAGTGAAGAAGTAAAGTAAGAAAAGAAGATAGAATTTCAGTTTTAAGGAGTATGCTATATGAAGTATCAAGTATTTAGAAAAGTGAAGAAGTAAAGTAAGAAAAGAAGATAGAATTTCAGTTTTAAGGAGTATGCTATATGAAGTATTAAGTATTTAGAAAAGTGAAGAAGTAAAGTAAGAAAAGAAGATAAAATTTCGGTTTTAAGGAGTATGCTTTGAGAAGTAATAAGTATTTAGAAAAGTGAAGAAGTAAAGTAAGAAAAGAAGATAGAATTTCAGTTTTAAGGAGTATGCTATATGAAGTATAAAGTATTTAGAAAAGTGAAGAAGTAAAGTAAGAAAAGAAGATAGAATTTCAGTTTTAAGGAGTATGCTATATGAAGTATCAAGTATTTAGAAAAGTGAAGAAGTAAAGTAAGAAAAGAAGATAGAATTTCAGTTTTAAGGAGTATGCTATATGAAGTATCAAGTATTTAGAAAAGTGAAGAAGTAAAGTAAGAAAAGAAGATAGAATTTCAGTTTTAAGGAGTATGCTATATGAAGTATCAAGTATTTAGAAAAGTGAAGAAGTAAAGTAAGAAAAGAAAGAATTTCAGTTTTAAGGAGTATGCTTTGAGAAGTAATAAGTATTTAGAAAAGTGAAGAAGTAAAGTAAGAAAAGAAGATAGAATTTCAGTTTTAAGGAGTATGCTATATGAAGTATCAAGTATTTAGAAAAGTGAAGAAGTAAAGTAAGAAAAGAAGATAGAATTTCAGTTTTAAGGAGTATGCTTTGAGAAATGATAAGTATTTAGAAAAGTGAAGAAGTAAAGTAAGAAAAGAAGATAGAATTTCAGTTTTAAGGAGTATGCTTTGAGAAGTATCAAGTATTTAGAAAAGTGAAGAAGTAAAGTAAGAAAAGAAGATAGAATTTCAGTTTTAAGGAGTATGCTATATGAAGTATCAAGTATTTAGAAAAGTGAAGAAGTAAAGTAAGAAAAGAAGATAGAATTTCAGTTTTAAGGAGTATGCTTTGAGAAATGATAAGTATTTAGAAAAGTGAAGAAGTAAAGTAAGAAAAGAAGATAGAATTTCAGTTTTAAGGAGTATGCTATATGAAGTATCAAGTATTTAGAAAAGTGAAGAAGTAAAGTAAGAAAAGAAGATAGAATTTCAGTTTTAAGGAGTATGCTATATGAAGTATCAAGTATTTAGAAAAGTGAATAAGTAAAGTAAGAAAAGAAGATAGAATTTCAGTTTTAAGGAGTATGCTTTGAGAAGTAATAAGTATTTAGAAAAGTGAATAAGTAAAGTAAGAAAAGAAGATAGAATTTCGGTTTTAAGGAGTATGCTTTATGAAGTAATAAGTATTTAGAAAAGTGAAGAAGTAAAGTAAGAAAAGAAGATAGAATTTCAGTTTTAAGGAGTATGCTATATGAAGTAATAAGTATTTAGAAAAGTGAAGAAGTAAAGTAAGAAAAGAAGATAGAATTTCAGTTTTAAGGAGTATGCTATATGAAGTATCAAGTATTTAGAAAAGTGAAGAAGTAAAGTAAGAAAAGAAGATAGAATTTCAGTTTTAAGGAGTATGCTTTGAGAAGTATCAAGTATTTAGAAAAGTGAAGAAGTAAAGTAAGAAAAGAAGATAGAATTTCAGTTTTAAGGAGTATGCTATATGAAGTATCAAGTATTTAGAAAAGTGAAGAAGTAAAGTAAGAAAAGAAGATAGAATTTCAGTTTTAAGGAGTATGCTATATGAAGTATCAAGTATTTAGAAAAGTGAAGAAGTAAAGTAAGAAAAGAAGATAGAATTTCAGTTTTAAGGAGTATGCTATATGAAGTATTAAGTATTTAGAAAAGTGAAGAAGTAAAGTAAGAAAAGAAGATAAAATTTCGGTTTTAAGGAGTATGCTTTGAGAAGTAATAAGTATTTAGAAAAGTGAAGAAGTAAAGTAAGAAAAGAAGATAGAATTTCAGTTTTAAGGAGTATGCTATATGAAGTATCAAGTATTTAGAAAAGTGAAGAAGTAAAGTAAGAAAAGAAGATAGAATTTCAGTTTTAAGGAGTATGCTTTGAGAAGTATCAAGTATTTAGAAAAGTGAAGAAGTAAAGTAAGAAAAGAAGATAGAATTTCAGTTTTAAGGAGTATGCTTTGAGAAATGATAAGTATTTAGAAAAGTGAAGAAGTAAAGTAAGAAAAGAAGATAGAATTTCAGTTTTAAGGAGTATGCTATATGAAGTATCAAGTATTTAGAAAAGTGAAGAAGTAAAGTAAGAAAAGAAGATAGAATTTCAGTTTTAAGGAGTATGCTATATGAAGTATCAAGTATTTAGAAAAGTGAAGAAGTAAAGTAAGAAAAGAAGATAGAATTTCAGTTTTAAGGAGTATGCTTTGAGAAATGATAAGTATTTAGAAAAGTGAAGAAGTAAAGTAAGAAAAGAAGATAGAATTTCAGTTTTAAGGAGTATGCTATATGAAGTATCAAGTATTTAGAAAAGTGAAGAAGTAAAGTAAGAAAAGAAGATAGAATTTCAGTTTTAAGGAGTATGCTATATGAAGTATCAAGTATTTAGAAAAGTGAATAAGTAAAGTAAGAAAAGAAGATAGAATTTCGGTTTTAAGGAGTATGCTTTATGAAGTATCAAGTATTTAGAAAAGTGAAGAAGTAAAGTAAGAAAAGAAGATAGAATTTCAGTTTTAAGGAGTATGCTTTGAGAAATGATAAGTATTTAGAAAAGTGAAGAAGTAAAGTAAGAAAAGAAGATAGAATTTCAGTTTTAAGGAGTATGCTTTATGAAGTAATAAGTATTTAGAAAAGTGAATAAGTAAAGTAAGAAAAGAAGATAGAATTTCGGTTTTAAGGAGTATGCTTTATGAAGTATCAAGTATTTAGAAAAGTGAAGAAGTAAAGTAAGAAAAGAAGATAGAATTTCAGTTTTAAGGAGTATGCTTTGAGAAATGATAAGTATTTAGAAAAGTGAAGAAGTAAAGTAAGAAAAGAAGATAGAATTTCAGTTTTAAGGAGTATGCTATATGAAGTATCAAGTATTTAGAAAAGTGAATAAGTAAAGTAAGAAAAGAAGATAGAATTTCGGTTTTAAGGAGTATGCTTTATGAAGTATCAAGTATTTAGAAAAGTGAAGAAGTAAAGTAAGAAAAGAAGATAGAATTTCAGTTTTAAGGAGTATGCTTTGAGAAATGATAAGTATTTAGAAAAGTGAAGAAGTAAAGTAAGAAAAGAAGATAGAATTTCAGTTTTAAGGAGTATGCTTTGAGAAATGATAAGTATTTAGAAAAGTGAAGAAGTAAAGTAAGAAAAGAAGATAGAATTTCAGTTTTAAGGAGTATGCTATATGAAGTATCAAGTATTTAGAAAAGTGAAGAAGTAAAGTAAGAAAAGAAGATAGAATTTCAGTTTTAAGGAGTATGCTTTGAGAAATGATAAGTATTTAGAAAAGTGAAGAAGTAAAGTAAGAAAAGAAGATAGAATTTCAGTTTTAAGGAGTATGCTATATGAAGTATCAAGTATTTAGAAAAGTGAAGAAGTAAAGTAAGAAAAGAAGATAGAATTTCAGTTTTAAGGAGTATGCTTTGAGAAGTAATAAGTATTTAGAAAAGTGAATAAGTAAAGTAAGAAAAGAAGATAGAATTTCGGTTTTAAGGAGTATGCTTTATGAAGTAATAAGTATTTAGAAAAGTGAAGAAGTAAAGTAAGAAAAGAAGATAGAATTTCAGTTTTAAGGAGTATGCTTTATGAAGTAATAAGTATTTAGAAAAGTGAAGAAGTAAAGTAAGAAAAGAAGATAGAATTTCAGTTTTAAGGAGTATGCTATATGAAGTATCAAGTATTTAGAAAAGTGAAGAAGTAAAGTAAGAAAAGAAGATAGAATTTCAGTTTTAAGGAGTATGCTATATGAAGTATCAAGTATTTAGAAAAGTGAAGAAGTAAAGTAAGAAAAGAAGATAGAATTTCAGTTTTAAGGAGTATGCTATATGAAGTATCAAGTATTTAGAAAAGTGAAGAAGTAAAGTAAGAAAAGAAGATAGAATTTCAGTTTTAAGGAGTATGCTTTGAGAAATGATAAGTATTTAGAAAAGTGAAGAAGTAAAGTAAGAAAAGAAGATAGACTTTCAGGTTTAAGAAGTAATAAGTATTTAGAAAAGTGAAGAAGTAAAGTAAGAAAAGAAGATAGAATTTCGGTTTTAAGGAGTATGCTTTGAGAAGTAATTATTTAGAAAAGTGAAGAAGTAAAGTAAGAAAAGAAGATAAAATTTCGGTTTTAAGGATATGCTTTGAGAAGTAATAAGTATTTAGAAAAGTGAAGAAGTAAAGTAAGAAAAGAAGCTAGACTTTCAGTTTTAAGAAGTAATAAGTATTTAGAAAAGTGAAGAAGTAAAGTAAGAAAAGAAGATAGAATTTCGGTTTTAAAGTGTATGCTTTATGAAGTAATAAGTATTTAGAAAAGTGAAGAAGTAAAGTATGAAAAGAAGATAGAATTTCAGTTTTAAGGAGTATGCTTTGAGAAGTAAAAAGTATTTAGAAAAGTGAAGAAGTAAAGTAAGAAAAGAAGATAGAATTTCAGTTTTAAGGAGTATGCTATATGAAGTATCAAGTATTTAGAAAAGTGAAGAAGTAAAGTAAGAAAAGAAGATAGAATTTCGGTTTTAAAGTGTATGCTTTATGAAGTATTAAGTATTTTGAAAAGTGAAGAAGTAAAGTAAGAAAAGAAGATAGAATTTCAGTTTTAAGGAGTATGCTATATGAAGTATCAAGTATTTAGAAAAGTGAAGAAGTAAAGTAAGAAAAGAAGATAGAATTTCAGTTTTAAGGAGTATGCTTTGAGAAGTATCAAGTATTTAGAAAAGTGAAGAAGTAAAGTAAGAAAAGAAGATAGAATTTCAGTTTTAAGGAGTATGCTATATGAAGTATCAAGTATTTAGAAAAGTGAAGAAGTAAAGTAAGAAAAGAAGATAGAATTTCAGTTTTAAGGAGTATGCTATATGAAGTATCAAGTATTTAGAAAAGTGAAGAAGTAAAGTAAGAAAAGAAGATAGAATTTCAGTTTTAAGGAGTATGCTTTATGAAGTATTAAGTATTTTGAAAAGTGAAGAAGTAAAGTAAGAAAAGAAGATAGAATTTCAGTTTTAAGGAGTATGCTATATGAAGTATCAAGTATTTAGAAAAGTGAAGAAGTAAAGTAAGAAAAGAAGATAGAATTTCAGTTTTAAGGAGTATGCTATATGAAGTATCAAGTATTTAGAAAAGTGAAGAAGTAAAGTAAGAAAAGAAGATAGAATTTCAGGTTTAAGAAGTAATAAGTATTTAGAAAAGTGAAGAAGTAAAGTAAGAAAAGAAGATAGAATTTCGGTTTTAAGGAGTATGCTATATGAAGTATCAAGTATTTAGAAAAGTGAAGAAGTAAAGTAAGAAAAGAAGATAGAATTTCAGTTTTAAGGAGTATGCTATATGAAGTATCAAGTATTTAGAAAAGTGAAGAAGTAAAGTAAGAAAAGAAGATAGAATTTCAGTTTTAAGGAGTATGCTTTGAGAAGTAATAAGTATTTAGAAAAGTGAAGAAGTAAAGTAAGAAAAGAAGATAGAATTTCAGTTTTAAGGAGTATGCTATATGAAGTATCAAGTATTTAGAAAAGTGAAGAAGTAAAGTAAGAAAAGAAGATAGAATTTCAGTTTTAAGGAGTATGCTTTGAGAAGTATCAAGTATTTAGAAAAGTGAAGAAGTAAAGTAAGAAAAGAAGATAGAATTTCAGTTTTAAGGAGTATGCTTTGAGAAGTATCAAGTATTTAGAAAAGTGAAGAAGTAAAGTAAGAAAAGAAGATAGAATTTCAGTTTTAAGGAGTATGCTATATGAAGTATCAAGTATTTAGAAAAGTGAAGAAGTAAAGTAAGAAAAGAAGATAGAATTTCAGTTTTAAGGAGTATGCTTTGAGAAATGATAAGTATTTAGAAAAGTGAAGAAGTAAAGTAAGAAAAGAAGATAGAATTTCAGTTTTAAGGAGTATGCTATATGAAGTATCAAGTATTTAGAAAAGTGAAGAAGTAAAGTAAGAAAAGAAGATAGAATTTCAGTTTTAAGGAGTATGCTATATGAAGTATCAAGTATTTAGAAAAGTGAATAAGTAAAGTAAGAAAAGAAGATAGAATTTCAGTTTTAAGGAGTATGCTTTGAGAAGTAATAAGTATTTAGAAAAGTGAATAAGTAAAGTAAGAAAAGAAGATAGAATTTCGGTTTTTAGGAGTATGCTTTATGAAGTAATAAGTATTTAGAAAAGTGAAGAAGTAAAGTAAGAAAAGAAGATAGAATTTCAGTTTTAAGGAGTATGCTATATGAAGTAATAAGTATTTAGAAAAGTGAAGAAGTAAAGTAAGAAAAGAAGATAGAATTTCAGTTTTAAGGAGTATGCTATATGAAGTATCAAGTATTTAGAAAAGTGAATAAGTAAAGTATGAAAAGAAGATAGAATTTCAGTTTTAAGGAGTATGCTTTGAGAAATGATAAGTATTTAGAAAAGTGAAGAAGTAAAGTAAGAAAAGAAGATAGAATTTCAGTTTTAAGGAGTATGCTATATGAAGTATCAAGTATTTAGAAAAGTGAAGAAGTAAAGTAAGAAAAGAAGATAGAATTTCAGTTTTAAGGAGTATGCTTTGAGAAGTAATAAGTATTTAGAAAAGTGAATAAGTAAAGTAAGAAAAGAAGATAAAATTTCGGTTTTAAGGAGTATGCTATATGAAGTATCAAGTATTTAGAAAAGTGAAGAAGTAAAGTAAGAAAAGAAGATAGAATTTCAGTTTTAAGGAGTATGCTTTGAGAAGTAAAAAGTATTTAGAAAAGTGAAGAAGTAAAGTAAGAAAAGAAGATAGAATTTCGGTTTTAAGGAGTATGCTTTGAGAAGTAATAAGTATTTAGAAAAGTGAAGAAGTAAAGTAAGAAAAGAAGATAGAATTTCAGTTTTAAGGAGTATGCTATATGAAGTATCAAGTATTTAGAAAAGTGAAGAAGTAAAGTAAGAAAAGAAGATAGAATTTCAGTTTTAAGGAGTATGCTTTGAGAATTAATAAGTATTTAGAAAAGTGAAGAAGTAAAGTAAGAAAAGAAGATAGAATTTCGGTTTTAAAGTGTATGCTTTATGAAGTATTAAGTATTTAGAAAAGTGAAGAAGTAAAGTAAGAAAAGAAGATAGAATTTCAGTTTTAAGGAGTATGCTATATGAAGTATCAAGTATTTAGAAAAGTGAAGAAGTAAAGTAAGAAAAGAAGATAGAATTTCAGTTTTAAGGAGTATGCTTTGAGAAGTATCAAGTATTTAGAAAAGTGAAGAAGTAAAGTATGAAAAGAAGATAGAATTTCAGTTTTAAGGAGTATGCTTTGAGAAATGATAAGTATTTAGAAAAGTGAAGAAGTAAAGTAAGAAAAGAAGATAGAATTTCAGTTTTAAGGAGTATGCTATATGAAGTATCAAGTATTTAGAAAAGTGAAGAAGTAAAGTAAGAAAAGAAGATAGACTTTCAGGTTTAAGAAGTAATAAGTATTTAGTAAAGTGAAGAAGTAAAGTAAGAAAAGAAGATAGAATTTCGGTTTTAAGGAGTATGCTTTGAGAAGTAATAAGTATTTAGAAAAGTGAAGAAGTAAAGTAAGAAAAGAAGATAAAATTTCGGTTTTAAGGATATGCTTTGAGAAGTAATAAGTATTTAGAAAAGTGAAGAAGTAAAGTAAGAAAAGAAGATAGACTTTCAGTTTTAAGAAGTAATAAGTATTTAGAAAAGTGAAGAAGTAAAGTAAGAAAAGAAGATAGAATTTCAGTTTTAAGGAGTATGCTTTGAGAATTAATAAGTATTTAGAAAAGTGAAGAAGTAAAGTAAGAAAAGAAGATAGAATTTCAGTTTTAAGGAGTATGCTTTGAGAATTAATAAGTATTTAGAAAAGTGAAGAAGTAAAGTAAGAAAAGAAGATAGAATTTCGGTTTTAAAGTGTATGCTTTATGAAGTATTAAGTATTTTGAAAAGTGAAGAAGTAAAGTAAGAAAAGAAGATAGAATTTCAGTTTTAAAGTGTATGCTATATGAAGTATTAAGTATTTAGAAAAGTGAAGAAGTAAAGTAAGAAAAGAAGATAGAATTTCAGTTTTAAGGAGTATGCTATATGAAGTATCAAGTATTTAGAAAAGTGAAGAAGTAAAGTAAGAAAAGAAGATAGAATTTCAGTTTTAAGGAGTATGCTTTGAGAAGTATCAAGTATTTAGAAAAGTGAAGAAGTAAAGTAAGAAAAGAAGATAGAATTTCAGTTTTAAGGAGTATGCTTTGAGAAGTAAAAAGTATTTAGAAAAGTGAAGAAGTAAAGTAAGAAAAGAAGATAGAATTTCGGTTTTAAGGAGTATGCTTTGAGAAGTAATAAGTATTTAGAAAAGTGAAGAAGTAAAGTAAGAAAAGAAGATAGAATTTCAGTTTTAAGGAGTATGCTATATGAAGTATCAAGTATTTAGAAAAGTGAAGAAGTAAAGTAAGAAAAGAAGATAGAATTTCAGTTTTAAGGAGTATGCTTTGAGAATTAATAAGTATTTAGAAAAGTGAAGAAGTAAAGTAAGAAAAGAAGATAGAATTTCGGTTTTAAAGTGTATGCTTTATGAAGTATTAAGTATTTAGAAAAGTGAAGAAGTAAAGTAAGAAAAGAAGATAGAATTTCAGTTTTAAGGAGTATGCTATATGAAGTATCAAGTATTTAGAAAAGTGAAGAAGTAAAGTAAGAAAAGAAGATAGAATTTCAGTTTTAAGGAGTATGCTTTGAGAAGTATCAAGTATTTAGAAAAGTGAAGAAGTAAAGTATGAAAAGAAGATAGAATTTCAGTTTTAAGGAGTATGCTTTGAGAAATGATAAGTATTTAGAAAAGTGAAGAAGTAAAGTAAGAAAAGAAGATAGAATTTCAGTTTTAAGGAGTATGCTATATGAAGTATCAAGTATTTAGAAAAGTGAAGAAGTAAAGTAAGAAAAGAAGATAGACTTTCAGGTTTAAGAAGTAATAAGTATTTAGTAAAGTGAAGAAGTAAAGTAAGAAAAGAAGATAGAATTTCGGTTTTAAGGAGTATGCTTTGAGAAGTAATAAGTATTTAGAAAAGTGAAGAAGTAAAGTAAGAAAAGAAGATAAAATTTCGGTTTTAAGGATATGCTTTGAGAAGTAATAAGTATTTAGAAAAGTGAAGAAGTAAAGTAAGAAAAGAAGATAGACTTTCAGTTTTAAGAAGTAATAAGTATTTAGAAAAGTGAAGAAGTAAAGTAAGAAAAGAAGATAGAATTTCAGTTTTAAGGAGTATGCTTTGAGAATTAATAAGTATTTAGAAAAGTGAAGAAGTAAAGTAAGAAAAGAAGATAGAATTTCAGTTTTAAGGAGTATGCTTTGAGAATTAATAAGTATTTAGAAAAGTGAAGAAGTAAAGTAAGAAAAGAAGATAGAATTTCGGTTTTAAAGTGTATGCTTTATGAAGTATTAAGTATTTTGAAAAGTGAAGAAGTAAAGTAAGAAAAGAAGATAGAATTTCAGTTTTAAAGTGTATGCTATATGAAGTATTAAGTATTTAGAAAAGTGAAGAAGTAAAGTAAGAAAAGAAGATAGAATTTCAGTTTTAAGGAGTATGCTATATGAAGTATCAAGTATTTAGAAAAGTGAAGAAGTAAAGTAAGAAAAGAAGATAGAATTTCAGTTTTAAGGAGTATGCTTTGAGAAGTATCAAGTATTTAGAAAAGTGAAGAAGTAAAGTAAGAAAAGAAGATAGAATTTCAGTTTTAAGGAGTATGCTTTGAGAAGTAATAAGTATTTAGAAAAGTGAAGAAGTAAAGTAAGAAAAGAAGATAGAATTTCAGTTTTAAGGAGTATGCTATATGAAGTATTAAGTATTTAGAAAAGTGAAGAAGTAAAGTAAGAAAAGAAGATAGAATTTCGGTTTTAAAGTGTATGCTTTATTAAGTATTAAGTATTTTGAAAAGTGAAGAAGTAAAGTAAGAAAAGAAGATAGAATTTCAGTTTTAAGGAGTATGCTTTGAGAAGTAATAAGTATTTAGAAAAGTGAAGAAGTAAAGTAAGAAAAGAAGATAGAATTTCAGTTTTAAGGAGTATGCTATATGAAGTATCAAGTATTTAGAAAAGTGAAGAAGTAAAGTAAGAAAAGAAGATAGAATTTCAGTTTTAAGGAGTATGCTTTGAGAAGTAATAAGTATTTAGAAAAGTGAAGAAGTAAAGTAAGAAAAGAAGATAGAATTTCGGTTTTAAGGAGTATGTTTTTATAAGTAATAAGTATTTAGAAAAGTGAAGAAGTAAAGTAAGAAAAGAAGATAAAATTTCAGTTTTAAGGAGTATGCTATATGAAGTATCAAGTATTTAGAAAAGTGAAGAAGTAAAGTAAGAAAAGAAGATAGAATTTCAGTTTTAAGGAGTATGCTTTGAGAAGTATCAAGTATTTAGAAAAGTGAAGAAGTAAAGTAAGAAAAGAAGATAGAATTTCAGTTTTAAGGAGTATGCTATATGAAGTATCAAGTATTTAGAAAAGTGAAGAAGTAAAGTAAGAAAAGAAGATAGAATTTCAGTTTTAAGGAGTATGCTATATGAAGTATCAAGTATTTAGAAAAGTGAAGAAGTAAAGTAAGAAAAGAAGATAGAATTTCAGTTTTAAGGAGTATGCTTTGAGAAGTATCAAGTATTTAGAAAAGTGAAGAAGTAAAGTAAGAAAAGAAGATAGAATTTCAGTTTTAAGGAGTATGCTTTGAGAAGTAATAAGTATTTAGAAAAGTGAAGAAGTAAAGTAAGAAAAGAAGATAGAATTTCAGTTTTAAGGAGTATGCTATATGAAGTATTAAGTATTTAGAAAAGTGAAGAAGTAAAGTAAGAAAAGAAGATAGAATTTCAGTTTTAAGGAGTATGCTTTGAGAAATGATAAGTATTTAGAAAAGTGAAGAAGTAAAGTAAGAAAAGAAGATAGAATTTCAGTTTTAAGGAGTATGCTATATGAAGTATTAAGTATTTAGAAAAGTGAAGAAGTAAAGTAAGAAAAGAAGATAAAATTTCAGTTTTAAGGAGTATGCTTTGAGAAGTATCAAGTATTTAGAAAAGTGAAGAAGTAAAGTAAGAAAAGAAGATAGAATTTCAGTTTTAAGGAGTATGCTATATGAAGTATCAAGTATTTAGAAAAGTGAAGAAGTAAAGTAAGAAAAGAAGATAGAATTTCAGTTTTAAGGAGTATGCTTTGAGAAGTAATAAGTATTTAGAAAAGTGAAGAAGTAAAGTAAGAAAAGAAGATAGAATTTCGGTTTTAAGGAGTATGCTTTGAGAAGTAATAAGTATTTAGAAAAGTGAAGAAGTAAAGTAAGAAAAGAAGATAGAATTTCAGTTTTAAGGAGTATGCTATATGAAGTATCAAGTATTTAGAAAAGTGAAGAAGTAAAGTAAGAAAAGAAGATAGAATTTCAGTTTTAAGGAGTATGCTATATGAAGTATCAAGTATTTAGAAAAGTGAAGAAGTAAAGTAAGAAAAGAAGATAGAATTTCAGTTTTAAGGAGTATGCTTTGAGAAATGATAAGTATTTAGAAAAGTGAAGAAGTAAAGTAAGAAAAGAAGATAGAATTTCAGTTTTAAGGAGTATGCTATATGAAGTATCAAGTATTTAGAAAAGTGAAGAAGTAAAGTAAGAAAAGAAGATAGAATTTCAGTTTTAAGGAGTATGCTATATGAAGTATCAAGTATTTAGAAAAGTGAAGAAGTAAAGTAAGAAAAGAAGATAGAATTTCAGGTTTAAGAAGTAATAAGTATTTAGAAAAGTGAAGAAGTAAAGTAAGAAAAGAAGATAGAATTTCGGTTTTAAGGAGTATGCTTTGAGAAGTAATAAGTATTTAGAAAAGTGAAGAAGTAAAGTAAGAAAAGAAGATAGAATTTCGGTTTTAAAGTGTATGCTTTATGAAGTATTAAGTATTTAGAAAAGTGAAGAAGTAAAGTAAGAAAAGAAGATAGAATTTCAGTTTTAAGGAGTATGCTTTGAGAAGTAATCAAGTATTTAGAAAAGTGAAGAAGTAAAGTAAGAAAAGAAGATAGAATTTCAGTTTTAAGGAGTATGCTTTGAGAAGTATCAAGTATTTAGAAAAGTGAAGAAGTAAAGTAAGAAAAGAAGATAGAATTTCAGTTTTAAGGAGTATGCTATATGAAGTATCAAGTATTTAGAAAAGTGAAGAAGTAAAGTAAGAAAAGAAGATAGAATTTCAGTTTTAAGGAGTATGCTATATGAAGTATCAAGTATTTAGAAAAGTGAAGAAGTAAAGTAAGAAAAGAAGATAGAATTTCGGTTTTAAGGAGTATGCTTTGAGAAGTAATAAGTATTTAGAAAAGTGAAGAAGTAAAGTAAGAAAAGAAGATAGAATTTCAGTTTTAAGGAGTATGCTATGATGAAGTAATCAAGTATTTAGAAAAGTGAAGAAGTAAAGTAAGAAAAGAAGATAGAATTTCGGTTTTAAGGTGTATGCTTTATGAAGTATTAAGTATTTAGAAAAGTGAAGAAGTAAAGTAAGAAAAGAAGATAGAATTTCAGTTTTAAGGAGTATGCTATATGAAGTATCAAGTATTTAGAAAAGTGAAGAAGTAAAGTAAGAAAAGAAGATAGAATTTCAGTTTTAAGGAGTATGAGAAGCAAGTATTTAGAAAAGTGAAGAAGTAAAGTAAGAAAAGAAGATAGAATTTCAGTTTTAAGGAGTATGCTATATAGTCAAGTATTTAGAAAAGTGAAGAAGTAAAGTAAGAAAAGAAGATAGAATTTCAGTTTTAAGGAGTATGCTATATGAAGTATCAAGTATTTAGAAAAGTGAAGAAGTAAAGTAAGAAAAGAAGATAGAATTTCAGTTTTAAGGAGTATGCTTTGAGAAATGATAAGTATTTAGAAAAGTGAAGAAGTAAAGTAAGAAAAGAAGATAGAATTTCAGTTTTAAGGAGTATGCTAAGAAAAGAAGATATGAAGTAATCAAGTATTTAGAAAAGTGAAGAAGTAAAGTAAGAAAAGAAGATAGAATTTCAGTTTTAAGGAGTATGCTTTGAGAAGTAATAAGTATTTAGAAAAGTGAAGAAGTAAAGTAAGAAAAGAAGATAGAATTTCAGTTTTAAGGAGTATGCTATATGAAGTATCAAGTATTTAGAAAAGTGAAGAAGTAAAGTAAGAAAAGAAGATAGAATTTCAGTTTTAAGGAGTATGTGAAATAAGTATTTAGAAAAGTGAAGAAGTAAAGTAAGAAAAGAAGATAGAAATTTCGTATCAAGTATTTAGAAAAGTGAAGAAGAGTAAGAAAAGAAGATAGAATTTCAGTTTTGAGAAGTAATAAGTATTTAGAAAAGTGAAGAAGTAAAGTAAGAAAAGAAGATAGAATTTCAGTTTTAAGAAGTAATAAGTATTTAGAAAAGTGAAGAAGTAAAGTAAGAAAAGAAGATAGAATTTCAGTTTTAAGGAGTATGCTATATGAAGTATCAAGTATTTAGAAAAGTAAAGTGAAGAAGTAAAGTAAGAAAAGAAGATAGAATTTCAGTTTTAAGGAGTATGCTATATGAAGTATCAAGTATTTAGAAAAGTGAAGAAGTAAAGTAAGAAAAGAAGATAGAATTTCAGTTTTAAGGAGTATGCTTTGAGAAGTATCAAGTATTTAGAAAAGTGAAGAAGTAAAGTAAGAAAAGAAGATAGAATTTCAGTTTTAAGGAGTATGCTATATGAAGTATCAAGTATTTAGAAAAGTGAAGAAGTAAAGTAAGAAAAGAAGATAGAATTTCAGTTTTAAGGAGTATGCTATATGAAGTATCAAGTATTTAGAAAAGTGAAGAAGTAAAGTAAGAAAAGAAGATAGACTTTCAGGTTTAAGAAGTAATAAGTATTTAGAAAAGTGAAGAAGTAAAGTAAGAAAAGAAGATAGAATTTCGTTTTAAGGAGTATGCTTTATGAAGTAATAAGTATTTAGAAAAGTGAAGAAGTAAAGTAAGAAAAGAAGATAAAATTTCGGTTTTAAGGATATGCTTTGAGAAGTAATAAGTATTTAGAAAAGTGAAGAAGTAAAGTAAGAAAAGAAGATAGACTTTCAGTTTTAAGAAGTAATAAGTATTTAGAAAAGTGAAGAAGTAAAGTAAGAAAAGAAGATAGAATTTCGGTTTTAAGGAGTATACTTTGAGAAGTAATAAGTATTTAGAAAAGTGAAGAAGTAAAGTAAGAAAAGAAGATAGAATTTCAGTTTTAAGGAGTATGCTATATGAAGTATCAAGTATTTAGAAAAGTGAAGAAGTAAAGTAAGAAAAGAAGATAGAATTTCAGTTTTAAGGAGTATGCTATATGAAGTATCAAGTATTTAGAAAAGTGAAGAAGTAAAGTAAGAAAAGAAGATAGAATTTCAGTTTTAAGGAGTATGCTATATGAAGTATCAAGTATTTAGAAAAGTGAAGAAGTAAAGTAAGAAAAGAAGATAGAATTTCAGTTTTAAGGAGTATGCTTTGAGAAATGATAAGTATTTAGAAAAGTGAAGAAGTAAAGTAAGAAAAGAAGATAGACTTTCAGGTTTAAGAAGTAATAAGTATTTAGAAAAGTGAAGAAGTAAAGTAAGAAAAGAAGATAGAATTTCGGTTTTAAGGAGTATGCTTTGAGAAGTAATAAGTATTTAGAAAAGTGAAGAAGTAAAGTAAGAAAAGAAGATAAAATTTCGGTTTTAAGGATATGCTTTGAGAAGTAATAAGTATTTAGAAAAGTGAAGAAGTAAAGTAAGAAAAGAAGATAGACTTTCAGTTTTAAGAAGTAATAAGTATTTAGAAAAGTGAAGAAGTAAAGTAAGAAAAGAAGATAGAATTTCGGTTTTAAGGAGTATGCTTTGAGAAGTAATAAGTATTTAGAAAAGTGAAGAAGTAAAGTATGAAAAGAAGTTTAGAATTTCAGTTTTAAGGAGTATGCTTTGAGAAGTAATAAGTATTTAGAAAAGTGAAGAAGTAAAGTAAGAAAAGAATATAGAAGTTCAAATTATAAGGAGTATGCTTTTATAAGTAATAAGTATTTAGAAAAGTGAAAAAGTAAAGTATGAAAAGAAGTTTAGAATTTCAGTTTTAAGGAGTATGCTTTGAGAAGTAATAAGTATTTAGAAAAGTGAAAAAGTAAAGTAAGAAAAGAAGATAGAATTTCAGTTTTAAGGAGTATGCTATATGAAGTATCAAGTATTTAGAAAAGTGAAGAAGTAAAGTAAGAAAAGAAGATAGAATTTCAGTTTTAAGGAGTATGCTATATGAAGTAATAAGTATTTAGAAAAGTGAAGAAGTATAGTAAGAAAAGAAGATAGAATTTCAGTTTTAAGGAGTATGATATATGAAGTATCAAGTATTTAGAAAAGTGAAGAAGTAAAGTAAGAAAAGAAGATAGAATTTCAGTTTTAAGGAGTATGCTTTGAGAAATGATAAGTATTTAGAAAAGTGAAGAAGTAAAGTAAGAAAAGAAGATAGAATTTCAGTTTTAAGGAGTATGCATTGAGAATTAATAAGTATTTAGAAAAGTGAAGAAGTAAAGTAAGAAAAGAAGATAGAATTTCAGTTTTAAGGAGTATGCTATATGAAGTAATAAGTATTTAGAAAAGTGAAGAAGTAAAGTAAGAAAAGAAGATAGAATTTCAGTTTTAAGGAGTATGCTATATGAAGTATCAAGTATTTAGAAAAGTGAAGAAGTAAAGTAAGAAAAGAAGATAGAATTTCAGTTTTAAGGAGTATGCTTTTTTAAGTAATAAGTATTTAGAAAAGTGAAGAAGTAAAGTAAGAAAAGAAGATAGAATTTCAGTTTTAAGGAGTATGCTATATGAAGTATCAAGTATTTAGAAAAGTGAAGAAGTAAAGTAAGAAAAGAAGATAGAATTTCAGTTTTAAGGAGTATGCTTTGAGAAGTATCAAGTATTTAGAAAAGTGAAGAAGTAAAGTAAGAAAAGAAGATAGAATTTCAGTTTTAAGGAGTATGCTTTTTTAAGTAATAAGTATTTAGAAAAGTGAAGAAGTAAAGTAAGAAAAGAAGATAGAATTTCAGTTTTAAGGAGTATGCTATATGAAGTATCAAGTATTTAGAAAAGTGAAGAAGTAAAGTAAGAAAAGAAGATAGAATTTCAGTTTTAAGGAGTATGCTTTGAGAAGTATCAAGTATTTAGAAAAGTGAAGAAGTAAAGTAAGAAAAGAAGATAGAATTTCAGTTTTAAGGAGTATGCTATATGAAGTATCAAGTATTTAGAAAAGTGAAGAAGTAAAGTAAGAAAAGAAGATAGAATTTCAGTTTTAAAGAGTATGCTTTGAGAAGTATCAAGTATTTAGAAAAGTGAAGAAGTAAAGTAAGAAAAGAAGATAGAATTTCAGTTTTAAGGAGTATGCTATATGAAGTATCAAGTATTTAGAAAAGTGAAGAAGTAAAGTAAGAAAAGAAGATAGAATTTCAGTTTTAAGGAGTATGCTATATGAAGTATCAAGTATTTAGAAAAGTGAAGAAGTAAAGTAAGAAAAGAAGATAGAATTTCAGGTTTAAGAAGTAATAAGTATTTAGAAAAGTGAAGAAGTAAAGTAAGAAAAGAAGATAGAATTTCGGTTTTAAGGAGTATGCTTTGAGAAGTAATAAGTATTTAGAAAAGTGAAGAAGTAAAGTAAGAAAAGAAGATAAAATTTCGGTTTTAAGGATATGCTTTGAGAAGTAATAAGTATTTAGAAAAGTGAAGAAGTAAAGTAAGAAAAGAAGATAGACTTTCAGTTTTAAGAAGTAATAAGTATTTAGAAAAGTGAAGAAGTAAAGTAAGAAAAGAAGATAGAATTTCGGTTTTAAGGAGTATGCTTTGAGAAGTAATAAGTATTTAGAAAAGTGAAGAAGTAAAGTAAGAAAAGAAGATAGAATTTCGGTTTTAAGGAGTATACTTTGAGAAGTAATAAGTATTTAGAAAAGTGAAGAAGTAAAGTAAGAAAAGAAGATAGAATTTCAGTTTTAAGGAGTATGCTATATGAAGTATCAAGTATTTAGAAAAGTGAAGAAGTAAAGTAAGAAAAGAAGATAGAATTTCGGTTTTAAAGTGTATGCTTTATGAAGTATTAAGTATTTTGAAAAGTGAAGAAGTAAAGTAAGAAAAGAAGATAGAATTTCAGTTTTAAAGAGTATGCTATATGAAGTATTAAGTATTTAGAAAAGTGAAGAAGTAAAGTAAGAAAAGAAGATAGAATTTCAGTTTTAAGGAGTATGCTATATGAAGTATCAAGTATTTAGAAAAGTGAAGAAGTAAAGTAAGAAAAGAAGATAGAATTTCAGTTTTAAGGAGTATGCTATATGAAGTATCAAGTATTTAGAAAAGTGAAGAAGTAAAGTAAGAAAAGAAGATAGAATTTCAGTTTTAAGGAGTATGCTTTGAGAAGTAATAAGTATTTAGAAAAGTGAAGAAGTAAAGTAAGAAAAGAAGATAGAATTTCGGTTTTAAGGAGTATGCTTTGAGAAGTAATAAGTATTTAGAAAAGTGAAGAAGTAAAGTAAGAAAAGAAGATAAAATTTCGGTTTTAAGGAGTATGCTTTGAGAAGTAATAAGTATTTAGAAAAGTGAATAAGTAAAGTAAGAAAAGAAGATAGAATTTCAGTTTTAAGGAGTATGCTTTGAGAAGTAAAAAGTATTTAGAAAAGTGAAGAAGTAAAGTAAGAAAAGAAGATAGAATTTCGGTTTTAAGGAGTATGCTTTGAGAAGTAATAAGTATTTAGAAAAGTGAAGAAGTAAAGTAAGAAAAGAAGATAGAATTTCAGTTTTAAGGAGTATGCTATATGAAGTATCAAGTATTTAGAAAAGTGAAGAAGTAAAGTAAGAAAAGAAGATAGAATTTCAGTTTTAAGGAGTATGCTTTTTTAAGTAATAAGTATTTAGAAAAGTGAAGAAGTAAAGTAAGAAAAGAAGATAGAATTTCAGTTTTAAGGAGTATGCTTTGAGAAGTAATAAGTATTTAGAAAAGTGAAGAAGTAAAGTAAGAAAAGAAGATAGAATTTCAGTTTTAAGGAGTATGCTATATGAAGTATCAAGTATTTAGAAAAGTGAAGAAGTAAAGTAAGAAAAGAAGATAGAATTTCAGTTTTAAGGAGTATGCTTTGAGAAGTAATAAGTATTTAGAAAAGTGAAGAAGTAAAGTAAGAAAAGAAGATAGAATTTCAGTTTTAAGGAGTATGCTTTGAGAAGTATCAAGTATTTAGAAAAGTGAAGAAGTAAAGTAAGAAAAGAAGATAGAATTTCAGTTTTAAGGAGTATGCTATATGAAGTATCAAGTATTTAGAAAAGTGAAGAAGTAAAGTAAGAAAAGAAGATAGAATTTCAGTTTTAAGGAGTATGCTATATGAAGTATCAAGTATTTAGAAAAGTGAAGAAGTAAAGTAAGAAAAGAAGATAGAATTTCAGTTTTAAGGAGTATGCTTTGAGAAATGATAAGTATTTAGAAAAGTGAAGAAGTAAAGTAAGAAAAGAAGATAGAATTTCGGTTTTAAGGAGTATGCTTTGAGAAGTAATAAGTATTTAGAAAAGTGAAGAAGTAAAGTAAGAAAAGAAGATAAAATTTCGGTTTTAAGGATATGCTTTGAGAAGTAATAAGTATTTAGAAAAGTGAAGAAGTAAAGTAAGAAAAGAAGATAGACTTTCAGTTTTAAGAAGTAATAAGTATTTAGAAAAGTGAAGAAGTAAAGTAAGAAAAGAAGATAGAATTTCGGTTTTAAGGAGTATGCTTTGAGAAGTAATTATTTAGAAAAGTGAAGAAGTAAAGTAAGAAAAGAAGATAAAATTTCGGTTTTAAGGATATGCTTTGAGAAGTAATAAGTATTTAGAAAAGTGAAGAAGTAAAGTAAGAAAAGAAGCTAGACTTTCAGTTTTAAGAAGTAATAAGTATTTAGAAAAGTGAAGAAGTAAAGTAAGAAAAGAAGATAGAATTTCGGTTTTAAGGAGTATGCTATATGAAGTATCAAGTATTTAGAAAAGTGAAGAAGTAAAGTAAGAAAAGAAGATAGAATTTCGGTTTTAAGGAGTATACTTTGAGAAGTAATAAGTATTTAGAAAAGTGAAGAAGTAAAGTAAGAAAAGAAGATAGAATTTCAGTTTTAAGGAGTATGCTTTGAGAAGTAATAAGTATTTAGAAAAGTGAAGAAGTAAAGTAAGAAAAGAAGATAGAATTTCGGTTTTAAAGTGTATGCTTTATGAAGTATTAAGTATTTTGAAAAGTGAAGAAGTAAAGTAAGAAAAGAAGATAGAATTTCAGTTTTAAGGAGTATGCTATATGAAGTATCAAGTATTTAGAAAAGTGAAGAAGTAAAGTAAGAAAAGAAGATAGAATTTCAGTTTTAAGGAGTATGCTTTGAGAAGTATCAAGTATTTAGAAAAGTGAAGAAGTAAAGTAAGAAAAGAAGATAGAATTTCAGTTTTAAGGAGTATGCTATATGAAGTATCAAGTATTTAGAAAAGTGAAGAAGTAAAGTAAGAAAAGAAGATAGAATTTCAGTTTTAAGGAGTATGCTATATGAAGTATCAAGTATTTAGAAAAGTGAAGAAGTAAAGTAAGAAAAGAAGATAGAATTTCGGTTTTAAGGAGTATGCTTTGAGAAATGATAAGTATTTAGAAAAGTGAAGAAGTAAAGTAAGAAAAGAAGATAGAATTTCGGTTTTAAGGAGTATGCTTTGAGAAGTAATAAGTATTTAGAAAAGTGAAGAAGTAAAGTAAGAAAAGAAGATAGAATTTCAGTTTTAAGGAGTATGCTATATGAAGTATCAAGTATTTAGAAAAGTGAAGAAGTAAAGTAAGAAAAGAAGATAGAATTTCAGTTTTAAGGAGTATGCTGTATGAAGTATCAAGTATTTAGAAAAGTGAAGAAGTAAAGTAAGAAAAGAAGATAGAAT
Source organism: Loxodes magnus (assembly GCA_946699065.1). Classification (NCBI taxonomy): domain Eukaryota; phylum Ciliophora; class Karyorelictea; order Loxodida; family Loxodidae; genus Loxodes; species Loxodes magnus. The sequence continues at coordinate 23,890 of CAMPDV010003813.1, forward strand.
TTCAGTTTTAAGGAGTATGCTATATGAAGTATCAAGTATTTAGAAAAGTGAAGAAGTAAAGTAAGAAAAGAAGATAGAATTTCAGTTTTAAGGAGTATGCTTTATGAAGTAATAAGTATTTAGAAAAGTGAAGAAGTAAAGTAAGAAAAGAAGATAGAATTTCAGTTTTAAGGAGTATGCTATATGAAGTAATAAGTATTTAGAAAAGTGAAGAAGTAAAGTAAGAAAAGAAGATAGAATTTCAGTTTTAAGGAGTATGCTATATGAAGTATCAAGTATTTAGAAAAGTGAAGAAGTAAAGTAAGAAAAGAAGATAGAATTTCAGTTTTAAGCAGCATGCTTTGACAAGTAATAAGTATTTAGAAAAGTGAAGAAGTAAAGTAAGAAAAGAAGATAGAATTTCAGTTTTAAGGAGTATGCTATATGAAGTATCAAGTATTTAGAAAAGTGAAGAAGTAAAGTAAGAAAAGAAGATAGAATTTCAGTTTTAAGGAGTATGCTATATGAAGTATCAAGTATTTAGAAAAGTGAAGAAGTAAAGTAAGAAAAGAAGATAGAATTTCAGTTTTAAGGAGTATGCTTTATGAAGTATCAAGTATTTAGAAAAGTGAAGAAGTAAAGTAAGAAAAGAAGATAGACTTTCAGGTTTAAGAAGTAATAAGTATTTAGAAAAGTGAAGAAGTAAAGTAAGAAAAGAAGATAGAATTTCAGTTTTAAGGAGTATGCTATATGAAGTATCAAGTATTTAGAAAAGTGAAGAAGTAAAGTAAGAAAAGAAGATAAAATTTCGGTTTTAAGGATATGCTTTGAGAAGTAATAAGTATTTAGAAAAGTGAAGAAGTAAAGTAAGAAAAGAAGATAGACTTTCAGTTTTAAGAAGTAATAAGTATTTAGAAAAGTGAAGAAGTAAAGTAAGAAAAGAAGATAGAATTTCGGTTTTAAGGAGTATGCTTTGAGAAGTAATAAGTATTTAGAAAAGTGAAGAAGTAAAGTAAGAAAAGAAGATAGAATTTCGGTTTTAAGGAGTATACTTTGAGAAGTAATAAGTATTTAGAAAAGTGAAGAAGTAAAGTAAGAAAAGAAGATAGAATTTCGGTTTTAAGGAGTATGCTTTGAGAAGTAATAAGTATTTAGAAAAGTGAAGAAGTAAAGTAAGAAAAGAAGATAAAATTTCGGTTTTAAGGATATGCTTTGAGAATTAATAAGTATTTAGAAAAGTGAAGAAGTAAAGTAAGAAAAGAAGATAGAATTTCAGTTTTAAGGAGTATGCTATATGAAGTATCAAGTATTTAGAAAAGTGAAGAAGTAAAGTAAGAAAAGAAGATAGAATTTCAGTTTTAAGGAGTATGCTATATGAAGTATCAAGTATTTAGAAAAGTGAAGAAGTAAAGTAAGAAAAGAAGATAGAATTTCAGTTTTAAGGAGTATGCTATATGAAGTATCAAGTATTTAGAAAAGTGAAGAAGTAAAGTAAGAAAAGAAGATAGAATTTCAGTTTTAAGGAGTATGCTTTGAGAAGTAATAAGTATTTAGAAAAGTGAATAAGTAAAGTAAGAAAAGAAGATAGAATTTCGGTTTTAAGGAGTATGCTTTATGAAGTAATAAGTATTTAGAAAAGTGAAGAAGTAAAGTAAGAAAAGAAGATAAAATTTCGGTTTTAAGGAGTATGCTTTGAGAAGTAATAAGTATTTAGAAAAGTGAAGAAGTAAAGTAAGAAAAGAAGATAGAATTTCAGTTTTAAGGAGTATGCTTTGAGAAGTAAAAAGTATTTAGAAAAGTGAAGAAGTAAAGTAAGAAAAGAAGATAGAATTTCAGTTTTAAGGTGTATGCTATATGAAGTATCAAGTATTTAGAAAAGTGAAGAAGTAAAGTAAGAAAAGAAGATAGAATTTCAGTTTTAAGGAGTATGCTTTGAGAAGTATCAAGTATTTAGAAAAGTGAAGAAGTAAAGTAAGAAAAGAAGATAGAATTTCGGTTTTAAGGAGTATGCTTTGAGAAGTAATAAGTATTTAGAAAAGTGAAGAAGTAAAGTAAGAAAAGAAGATAGAATTTCAGTTTTAAGGAGTATGCTATATGAAGTATCAAGTATTTAGAAAAGTGAAGAAGTAAAGTAAGAAAAGAAGATAGAATTTCAGTTTTAAGGAGTATGCTTTGAGAAGTAAAAAGTATTTAGAAAAGTGAAGAAGTAAAGTAAGAAAAGAAGATAGAATTTCGGTTTTAAGGAGTATGCTTTGAGAAGTAATAAGTATTTAGAAAAGTGAAGAAGTAAAGTAAGAAAAGAAGATAGAATTTCAGTTTTAAGGAGTATGCTTTGATGAAGTAATCAAGTATTTAGAAAAGTGAAGAAGTAAAGTAAGAAAAGAAGATAGAATTTCAGTTTTAAGGAGTATGCTTTGAGAAGTAATAAGTATTTAGAAAAGTGAAGAAGTAAAGTAAGAAAAGAAGATAGAAGTTCAGTTTTAAGGAGTATGCTTTTATAAGTAATAAGTATTTAGAAAAGTGAAGAAGTAAAGTAAGAAAAGAAGATAGAATTTCAGTTTTAAGGATGCTATATGTAGTATAAGTATTTAGAAAAGTGAAGAAGTAAAGTAAGAAAAGAAGATAGAATTTCTTTAAGGAGTATGCTTTGAGAAGTAATAAGTATTTAGAAAAGTGAAGAAGTAAAGTATGAAAAGAAGATAGAATTTCAGTTTTAAGGAGTATGCTTTGAGAAGTAATAAGTATTTAGAAAAGTGA